>LOEQ01002077.1:197142-212547 GCA_001685075.1 Bramus lutescens | reverse complement strand
TGTGGGAGCCTAGTGTGTTTGGATGCTCACCATCCTAGACCTGGATGGAGGGGGAGGGGAGGGAATTGGGAGGGGGGCAGGAAGTGGAAAATTTTAATAATAATAAAAAATTAATAAAAATATTAAAAAAGAATTACATGATTATGCACTAGCTGAGTTTTTTCTATCATACATGAAAATAGATCTGACACTACCCCCTTATACAGCTTATAAGAATAAAAAAAATGTGTTGGCTTCCAATGTGCAGCACAATACTAAACGTATTTTTAGTAATGATGGAGATGTATATCATAAGATTATTATTAGATCATAAGATTATTGTGAATAATCACATTTCAGCTTCATAAGATGGCAGCTTCATTTTAGGAGATAAATTACAAGATATCTTCAGGTAAGAACTCATGTTCTTAGTGGAGACATAAACATATGAAGAGAAAACATGGAAGCAGTTGCTGAATTCCAACAACAGTTTTATTCATATACATGCCTAAATATTTTTAAATTTTCAGGGGAAAAACCTGAGAAGTTATTATAATGATAATATGGTTTAATAGGAAAATTTTTTGTAAACATGTAAGTTTTAATGAAATGAAAGAATATTCAATTTGAGCTTAAAATTAATTTTGTCACATGTTTCCCGAGAGTTAATTTAAATTAAACAATTCTTTAAAAGAAAAATAATTATTTTCCTGGCTGACAAGAGTCAGTAGATAAATTCCTTAAGTTTGTTATCTCTTTGTTGAATACCTAGGCCTTGACCCATAGCATCCCTAAAGGTCATGGCCACAGGCATTGGAACACTTGGTCCCCAGTTGGTGGTGCTTTGAGGCAGGTTTAGGAGGCCCTTGCTGGAGAAGCAAGGCACTAGAAATGCACTTTAAGAGCTTAGGCTCATTCTACTCCCAGTTTGTTCTTTCTGCTCTCCTTTTTCAGCATCCAGCCACCATGCCTCTCACCTGCTGCCATGCTGTCCTTGTTGTCATGGGCTATAACTCTCTGGGACCAAAAGCTAAACTAAACTCTTTCTT
Organism: Bramus lutescens; assembly: GCA_001685075.1. Lineage (NCBI taxonomy): Eukaryota > Metazoa > Chordata > Mammalia > Rodentia > Cricetidae > Bramus > Bramus lutescens. Next base: position 211,519 of record LOEQ01002077.1, on the reverse strand, counting down.
CTGTAAGTTGACTTGGCTATGGTTAATGTGTTACAGCAACAGAAAAGTAATTACTACAAGGTTCTGGCAGGAGTGGCCTGCTACATGAACAGTCTTCATTAAAGCCTTTCTTATCCTTGTCTCATTTAACCCCTTCCTTGCCAATGCTTCCTGGGTTCATTCACCTTCTAAGCAAACTCTTGGGTTCACTTTCCTGTTAATAATTTTTTTGGTAGACGGTAATATTCTAGGCTCCAGGAACATGGATCAACTGCACAAACCCTTTCATATAATGCAGTTTAGATGTGACTTAAAGTGGGGATCCATGCTTAATCTCTATGAACATGTTTACTCAGCAAAAATGGTGGTGGGGAAAATGCTTCAGAACACAACAAGCCTTTGCTCTTTACACTTTAAAGGCAGGGTGTCTAGGGAACTGTCTGTGGTGCTGAATTATCTACTGTGAAGTAAACAAGACAGAGTGCCTGGACTTACAACTTACAACTTTCTGCCAGGATTCTGTTCATTTATTCTGTTCATTGACCTCCTGGCCTGTGACTGCTACCACTGCTTGCATGTGTCCTATCTGGCTACAATGAGACACTTTTACTAGCTTTCTACTCCTCTGCATAGCAGGACTCAACTTTTCCAGCTGTCTCTACCTCTCCGACAACCTGAGGGCCTGGGTCTGTTGGCTTTTCTATAAGAACACCTAAGTTGCTCCTTGTTGTAGGGAGAAGGCCCGCTTGTTCATTCTAGCCTCCCGGATAGCTTAACCCCAAAAGAATGACTCGGAAATTGTATTAATTAAATCACTGCTTGGCCCATTAGCTCTAGCCTTTCATTGGCTAACTCTCACATCTTAACTTAACCCATTTCTATTAATCTGTATATCACCATGTGGCAGTGGCTTACCATATAAAATTCCCAGTGTCTGTCTCCGGCGGATCCATGGCATCTCTCTCCTACTCTGCCTTTCTTCCTTACAGCATTTAGTTATGTCTTCACCGCCTACCTAAGCTCTGCCCTATCAACTAGGCCAAGGCAGTTTCTTTATTCATTAACCAATGAAAGCAACACACAAACAGAAGGAACTCCTATACCAGCTCCTTCTTAAAAATTAATATATATTAAATTAAAAACTTCTTTCTAAGGGCTTTCCTAGAATGCAATCAAGGTTATCTAAAATGTCAACCATATTTAATCCTGAAGTTTCAGGACCTTTGCACAATATTTCATTTCAAATTTTAAAGTGCTCCTAATTTAAAAAATCTTAGGGAGTTCATCTGTGGTTCCCCTTTGCAAAAGATCATCTGAGGAGCTGGTTGGCAGGTTCTATGCCCACAGAAGTACAGAGTGGGACCCAAGCTTCTCTGAATATTGCTCCCTTCCTCCTGGCAATGCTGCATGTGGCCTGGGGAAGGATTAGAACACATAGGATCTGGAAAAGATTAGGAGGGAACTCCATTTATGTGGCTGTAGGAAGCCCTTATCCCTTTTTGGTAAGGCTTTCCACTTACAGAGAGTTCAGGGAAGTGTCCACATACCTTCTCTTTAACTTTATAAGGAAACCCAATAAATACATTGCTTTCCCAGAGTGAACTTGGGTGGAACCATGTCTCAATTTGCTATTGGAATCATGGGTGGAGAGGTAGACATTGCTTTACCACTACTATGGGGAAGTAATTTTAGTAACATATGTGAACTCACTTACTCAACTCAGACAAAGAACCCATAAGAGACCAAAGTAATGATGGCATCAAAGTCCAAATTGGTGAAACAGTGAGATTTTTATTGGTGTCCTTAACAAGAGTATGGGTGAAGGTTGCTTGCTTGCATGATCTGGGGTGGTTGAAAATACAGATGCACCACCAACAAGCCCACCCAACACAGATGATGGCTCACAAACGATGCAACCCTGCAGCTCTTTGCAAGACTCACAGGCAGCTCAACAAATCTCCAAAGTCTCTTCTCTGTAGCTCAGTTGTTTGGGGTCTCCTCTCCCAGTCGCTCTTTACTCTTTCCATAAATGTGGGAAGGAGCCTTGGAGAACCCTCCAAATTTCCACTTTGCCAGACTTGTGACTTCTTGTTTACAGCCTGATTTACATGAGCCTCCCCTGCCTCCTGGAGGGAATGGTTCAATTCAGGAAAACCATTACACAACAGTCAGTGTTTCTCAAGTTTTCTTTCTTGTAGGTTTAAAATAGTCATTTAATAATGTTAGCCACAGAGTGATAGGCCAATGATGTATAGAGAACTTGAGGAAGCTGTGAGGTGGTCAGTAGGCACCCAGGAGACAGTAGCTATAAATTAAGTAGTAGGCAGTGTGCAGGATATCTACCTGCTCCTTTTGATGGAAATACTGCTGTGTAGACCATGTTCTGAAGAAAGATACATACAAGCAATGATGTCTTTGAAAACCCTGTACTAACAACTGTAAGCCAGGAAAACAGAATTAAGGACAGAAAATCAGGGAGACGACAATGATGGAAGTGTGTGTTGCTGCTTGTCAGAGGAAAGTATATTACATTAAGAGCTACTAATTGGCTAACATTGTGGGAGTCTAAAGGGATGCTGAATATGTCTTTGCCTGCCTCTCTCCCTCCCTCCCCCTCTCTCTCTTCTCTCTCTCTCTCTCTCTCTCTCTCTCTCTCTCTCTCTCTGTGTGTTTTGCTGGGAACTGAACCTGGAGTAGAATAGAGCCTGGTACATACTATGCAATTATTCTACTATTCCCCAGTCTTTATTATTATTATTATTATTATTATTATTATTACATTTTATTTTGAGAATCTCAATTAGCTGTTCAGGCTGACTGCAAACTTGCCATTTCGGCTTCCAACTTCAGCTCTCTGAGGTGATGGAATTTCAGTACTACACTATCAAGCCCAGCACGTATAATGACTCTTAACACAGTCTACTTGTAAAATGGGTGAAGGAGGTGGGGGGGGAAGTTATCCACTATATTTCATATCCAGTGATTAAAATTCTAGCTAGCTTGTCATTAACTCCCTGGCCCCTTGAGGTGAGCCCATGTGAATGGAGTGTGAACTAGGTAACAATTTATCTTAAGCTTCATATTAAAGACAGGAGGCCCAAGGCATGGCATTGAAATAGGGAACTCCTAGGTAATTCATTCCTAAGTCCGCTGTGAGCATGATAATTATGAAAGCCACATCAGAACATGAAATTAGGCTCCAAAGTGAAAATCTAAACAAATGATGTGGCCAAGAGTCCTGGAAATAGGTGACCCTGGAGTTATGCCTAGTAGAGAAAATGCTAGTTCCTGGAACACCTGAACTTTGAAGACTTAAAAAACGAATTGAAATATTATATTTTATTGGCTTCAGTATTCAGGGAGATGGAGACACAGTACCAACTGTCAACAGTTCCTGATATTAAAACCTCTCCCCAACCCTGGTAGGTGTCCTAAACCACATCAAATAACTGTTGATATAAAAATCAGTATTTAAGTGCTAGAAAAGTACTTAACAAATCAAACACTTAATAGGAACAAGATCTTTAAGCTTTGAATAATTGCCTTTTAACTATTATATTTTGATATGTCAGATTTTTCTTCTGAGAAAACATCCTTGCACAATGTCTTCTGAGACTATTTTGATTTTTGGTGCATGATATCTGCTAAGATATGGAGGTTACTTGTTACACAATGCATCTGATTCACACAGTGTGGTCTCAGACTAATTGAAAGAACAAACGGGTCCTTCTCTATCTTGTCTTTACAGTATCTCAAGGAAGACAAACTCACAGCTAATCACAGTTATGTGAGGAATAGCCTATATCCAAGGCATTAGGTGAATGTGGAATGAACACTACCGTCCTCAGATGAGGAATACACAATTTGAAGAATGTCATTAGCTTCCACTAGAGGTGAGCTAGAAGACAGTTATCTTAAGACAGTAACAGAAAAACACATGTCAAATCATCCTACTTTAAATGCATATGACTAAACAAATATATGCCGGTGCGCATACTCAGAAACCTAAAAGATGAGATTGAATATGAAATTGGTAAAGGCTGCTCCCTTGAGAGATCAAATTAGTAGAGTGAGAGATTTATTTTACTCATATTGTTTATGATTTTTGCAACAAACATTTATTACTTATGTAACAAAATGGAGAAGAAAAACAAATGTTTCAAATGAATCACAAATATTTGACGTCACAGCAGAAAAGTATAGGCAGTGGAGTATGAATAAATACTTAGTTTTGACACTGAATTACTCAGGTACCATCTCTCACTTGATCCTGCACGGAGAAAAATACTAGCTTTGTTTAATCCCTCTGAGAGCCATTAGAACCTCTGGCTTCTCAGCAGTTCCTAAAATAACAGTGTTCTTGGCTGATTTGCTCAGCTATCCATCATCACATTCTAATGTCATTTTTTTCTTTGGAAGATAGTTCTGTTTATGATGCTAATGAACCAATAAAAACTTTGCAGCCAAGATAGAGCACCTAGGCACGCATTACTGAACTGGGGCTGTTGCCTTTCTTAATTCTCAGATTTCTTTTTCTACCCATAACTGCCTCAAATGGAAATATTTTTGAGTACTGCAAAAACTTTAAAATAACAATAGAGTAGTTTTGTATTCTTCACTCCTATAAATCCTGTCTAGCAAAGCATGGCCAATACCTAGGTAAAGTCCGTGGATATGAGAGATCAGTTTATCATTACCTAGATATGCTTGGTGTTTTTCCCATGATGTTCAGAACAAGAAGAGAGATCATGGATGGCAAGACAGGGATCTGTTATCTGGGTATGAATCAGCATCCATATTATAAGCCCTGTCAACGTTTCCTAGGACCTGGTAAAAAACATTATCAACAGCCTAGGGTAACTGCGAGCTCACTCCTTCATTCATTCTTTATTATACGCCTATCTGCCAACCAACAATCTTCATTATCTGGCCACTGATTAAACATAGTAAACCAATGTGTGATAGTGGCAGAGAATTTAGCTGAGGTATCAGAGAAGCCTTTGGGAATCCTTAGGAAGACTCACATGGGTCCCTTGAATACAGAGAAGGATTGAAGATAGTCATCTGATAGATGAATGCCAAACAACTCTTGGCATTTGCTATACAGAATGCTACTAAACAACACAGCTATTTTTTTAAAGTAACAACAGCCTGGGAGAACTTGAAAGAGCAAATATTCATCAAGACACAGTCCCCTGAGCCATGGCGTTCACACTTGAGCTTTCCTGAAGGAAAAGATTGAGTTCAAGGAACATTGTTTAATCTAGGAGTAGGCTTTCCCTTTCATGTAGAGAGATCTGTGGATGTAGATGAAAAAGCTCACCATATATTTGTTGACAGTATCTTCAGGATGAAATTTAACATTTGTTTCTGTTATGAGTTTAAGCAACAAATAACAGTAATAAGAAATGGTGTAGCTGTGAGTAGGTAAATTTTAAGGGAGAACAATAATAAGTTCCAAGACAACCTGGAATACACAGTTAAAGGCCCACTTTGGTCATACAGTAAGCCTTTATCTCAAAATATAACCAGAAATGGAAAGAATGGAAGGAAGGAGGGAAGAGAGGAAAAAAGGGAAGGAAGAAAAAACAACAGAGAGTGAAGAGTAAAGAAAAAGTAAAACTTTTAGAGGTATGTTCAATAGCATAGGTTTGTATGAAATCTTTGTGTTGTATCTTGTGATTCTGTAAACAACTCTCTGAGAGGGTTTGTATACATACTCTATCCGGACTGACTGTGAGACCAGAGGCTTACTATTTTATCATGTGGATGTGAACACAGGTCTAATGAGATCGCTTACCTTGAACAGAATCACATAACTATCAAAGGCAGAGCCTCTGGCACTTAAAAGGAATTTTGATAATCCCAGAAGACAAGAACATTGTTTTAGCATTCTATAGGCATAAATTTTCAACTTCCAGTTTCATCTTCTTTTGACTCAAAAGGTTCAAGGCTCCTTACAAGTCTATCTTTCTACAAATTCATGAGTTTCAATGTTGTATTGTAAGGAACCCAAAGAATTCACTAAGGACCAAAAAGGTTAACAAGGTTGAGGAATTAAATAGAATCAACTCATGTGTTGAGAAAATCATTCCTTTTACTCCTTTCTGTCACTTTGCCTTGGTAAGGGTGAAGTTCTTTGCATGCACCTGACACATATATCCATAAATGTTATTAATAGTTAATGCTGACAAGGATAATATTAATGAATACATGAGAAGTTTAATGATCTGAGTTTTATCTCCCCACACATCTACAAGTCTAGCCTAAAAACTGAGTTTCCTTCTCTATGATTGAATTTCTACTACTACAGATGAAAATTATTTGCCTTGGGTGGTTGTTCTTAATATCAAAGAAGGCAAACGTCCTGTATTTGGGATGCTACTGGGCACAGAGCAAGCATGTTACATAATCAACACATTAAGTATGTAACTGATGGTGGTCGTGATGGTTGTGAAATCAGTGTGTCTTCAGCAAACAATGGTAAATCAAAGCCTGAAGGAAACTTGCCTTTCCTCACTATCCCCTACATGTCAGAATAGAAACTTGTCATTAAATTTTATTCGTACTATTGTTGCTGCAGAGATATGACCATATGCTTCCTATTATTGCCGCTCCCTTTTACCCTGTAACATCATTTTAACACACAGCATTTGCTATCATCTACCAATATGGAGGAAATTTCTATAGGCGTTTTGAGAAGTGCGAATGTTTCTGCATAAGGACCCTCCTCCCATCACTGCACTCCCTTCTGTTACTCAGCTCCTTTCTCCTCGGTATCACCATGAAAATATGCACTATAACTGCAGTCTGCTTCCAAGAGCTACTCTGGCATTTGAACAAAATTGATATAGGGCATGCTATTTTAGTAAAAATCATTTTCCAAAAACAGCATTATGAGAAAGCAAGGCCAAGGAGAACTAAGTCGTTCTTCTTTTACAATGGCACAGTGAGGCATCTGCTTAAGCTGCTATGGGCTCAGGTATTCAAAACCAGTGGTACACATTTTTTTTAATTCTGTGCTTTAAATGGCATCACAACTTTGTGCCTGCTGCCAAGTCTTGGCTTGAATTAAACTGAGACACACCAAAGGATGGTACTGAATCTCTAGGTCCTTATGTGAGAATAGGTAGTAGCTTCATAGGTTGCTATGGTGATTACTTTTAGCAATGAAATTGAATTGAGAACAGGATTGAGAATTAAATTTACATGCACATTCCCATAGCTGACTTTGAAATATCTATTAGCATTTAACTGTCTCTGGTACACAGTATCACAAGTAAAGTGAACCTAATAATACCACGGAGAGTCGTCATTTTAATTCACAATAACCCTCTGGTGTTAAGTGTGATTAGCACTAGTTTACAAATAAGCCACACAGTTGATGGAAGAGCCATGAGACCCTGCTTGTCAGTTTTCAGGGTCTAGCTGGGTTGAACTGGTGGTTTCTGCACATGCCAGTCACGGTGGCTGTGCTTATATGGCTGGTTGTTACTCCCAACTGCTGCCTGTTACCTCTGTTTGGCACTATCAGCCAGAACAGCCGTGTGGTCCTCTCATGTGACTTAAAGTCATTAGGTGCAAGATACTAAAACAAGTATCTTGTATACAAGATGAGAGCATATTAACAGCCTTGAAGTACTGAGGAAAACCAGTTCTTTAGCATTGTTTTCATAGCTGAGCTAACTTCAGATCATTATTTTCTAGACAAACAAATCCAACTCAATACATTTTAAATTGGTTATATAATTCATTTATGAAGCATTAAGATTTCTCAATTTATTGGTTTTTCACACTGTCAGATTTTGCTGTTAGATGTATAATATGACCTCGTCGACACTAGAAGGAAGAAAAGAAAACAACAAAGAAAAATAGAAGCAGAAAACAATAATGATAAAAGCAGAAAAATGATGACGCACAAGACAGAACCAGAGTATAACTCAGTAAGATAATTGAAATGTATTTTTGAAGACAGAAAATAGCACAAATTGAAAGAGAGATTAATTATCTTATGCAATGGGAATGCAGTGTGTAAGAGCAAAGGAAGTTAAACTGGAAGATCTTTCTATCAACAAGAGAACTTACTTTCCTATCCCAAATAATAAGAAATCACATTTGAAAGCTAGACCATGTAAAAGAGTGTAGAATCATATATAAACAATCTCTCAAGAAGAGACATCAGCCTGGTGTGGTGGCACAAGCTTGCATTCCCAGCCACCAGGAGGCTGAGGCAGAAAAATTACAAGTCTAGGTTTAGCCTAGCAATATAGTGTTTGAGGCCTGTCTTTGCTACATAGTGAGAATTTGTCTACAAAAAAGGAAAGAAAGAAAGAAATTAAAAAGTACATATAAGTGACTTGTATTTTGCATACATACACACAAATATGCAATAGTAGAGTAGTTTCACAACAATGCTTTGATAGTGAAATAGTCCCATGAAAAGATAGTATTTGATTCTTTATATTATTTACAATAATAAGATCTAAATATATTGAAGACTCAACTGAAAATAAGACTAAAAACATAGCAGAAGAAATAAAGGATACCTACAACATTGTAGATGTATGTTTAGAGAAAGGACCAAATTCAAGGTGTTAACCTTCTTGACTGCATCAACATTTATCGTCTATTTTCTGATAAAACATGATTAATATTACAAGTCAATGCATAGGATATGAAACAACATATATAAATGTATAACAGGACATAATACCCAAAATATGTTCTAGAAATTTATTTATTAACATGAAGAAAATAAATGATCAATCTGCCCTGGACATGTATACAAAAGAGCAATACTAAATTAACTCAACAAACTGTATTTATAAATATATACATATATATGTAAGAATAATAATTAAATAATAAAAGCCCACGAATTTGAAAAGTATGGGGGAGAGGAGGAAATGATTTAAATACAGTACTCATAGATGAAATTGTCAAAAAGAAATCCAGTTTTTCTCAAAGTGTTCAACAGGTATTAACTAGCACTTTACAATATGGAAATAAACATCGCCTATAATTATATTGCAGGACACTTTAACTCACTACAATTTTTAAGTTTAAAATGAAATCAATAAAAATTATTTTGACCCACCATTCTAACAAAAATTGTAACATTTTACAATTCAAGGTATTCCCCCAAAACACAGGAAAATGGACTGTCAGGAGATTGAATCAATGACCCAGGGAAGACACTTTGTTACCCGTAAACATGCACAATTCATAGCTGGATCTAGTCAAGGAAAAAATTAAAATGAAAATATTTGTGATAACAACAGCCTCTCTTCCTCTGCACGATTTTTTGCTTCTGATTGGATGGGTACAATGCTAATTGCAGCACTGTTGAACACACAGGAGAATGTTACTTGAAACATAGAGGGTGAAGAACCCTTGCTGAAGTGAGGGCTGCACAACTCACTGACAGTGTGTAACACTTACAGTGGTAAGAGTCACGTATGAACGACAACGGCCTGGACAGCTTTACAAACTGATACACTTAAAATCACTAAAAGTGAAAAGCAGATTGAATTTTTCAAACATGTAGTTTTAAGTAAACTATAGGAAATCAATGAGACACAAAGAAGGGGACAGAAATGATAGAGGACCCAAAACCCACACAGTAGCAGACTTCACTCCTAGCTTATCAGCATTTCTGCAAAACCAGGTTAACTCTTGCACACATCTGTCTGTTGAGATATACGCACACAAATCCAAGGAGATTATTCACACAGACATCAAGAAGCTCACAGTGAGATGATCCCTTCGGCCTTAGGAAAGCTACACAGAACAGAAGGACCCTCATCTCTGTGTGCTCCACACTGAGGGAGGCCAAGAGCCTTGACAAACCTTGGGTCTTGGTTGCTAAACTCCAGCCTGGTGGATTTTTCTTTATAGGAGAAACAAGGACATAGCACAGATTATTTCAGGCACTGTTTCTTCTCAGGATAGATCATTCTTAGTATTATTTTTCTGAGAACCGTGAACATGAGAGAAGATATGGGCCAGCCAACATCATTCAGGAGTTACCTTTGATGTAAGTCACTTAAGTAAACCCATTAAAAGACAGAGATGAAGTCAGTGACCTCTGCAGGACCAAGCCCAAAACAGGGACACCCATGGGAGCAGGCCCAAGTGAGTGACTTCTGCTGGACTAGGCCTGATTGAGTGACCTCCACAGGAGCAGAAACAAGGGAGCAACCTCTAAGGGAGCAGGCCCAAGTCAGAGACCTCTGTGTGACCAGGACAGAGCCAGCATCCTCTGCTGGAGCATTCCAAGGGCAGCAACCTTCAAGGGAGCTGGCCTGAGTCAGCGACTTCTGCCAGAGCAGGCCCAAGCTAGCGACCTCCATGGGAGCATGCCTGAGACAGGGACACCTGTGGGAACACGCTCAAGCCAGTAACTCCCACCAGAGTAGGCCCAAGCCAGCAACCTCTGTTGGACCAGGCCTGAGCCAGCTACTTCAGCAGGAGCAGGTACAAGGGAGCGACCTTCAAGGGAACAACCTCCACCAGAGCAGGCCTGAGCTAGTGACCTGACCTCTGCCAGAGCAGGCCCAATTGAGCAACCTCTGTGGGATGAGGCCTGAGCCAGTGACTTCTACAAGAGCAGGCCAGAGCCAGGAACCTCCAAGGGAGCGGGCCCAAGTCCGCAACCTCCTGGGGACCAGGCCCAGGCCAGCTATCTCCATCAGAGCAGGCCCAAACCAGCAACCTATGCCAGAGCAGGACCCAGCCAGCAACCCTCATCAGAGCAGGCTCAAGCCAATGACCTCCACCAGAGCAGATCCAAGTCAGTGACCTCCAAAAAGCAGGCCTGAACCAACCACCTCCATGTAACCAAGCAGGGTCCAGTGACCTCTGTATAATCATGGCCTAAGCCAGCAACTTTTGTGGGAGCAGGCCCAAGTAAGCAACATCCATGGGGACAGGCCTGAATGACTTCCAGGATTGCAGAATTGCAGAGCGACCTCTGGGAACACCAAGTGACCTCTGGGGTGACTGGAAATATGGCCCTAACTCCATCATGAAGAGCAACCATCTGAGCCAAAGAGCGACACAACAGCAACAAAAACTAGTGACTCTAAAACAGCAAGATTTTAATACCCCAATACAGATGAAGCAGAATAAAAGGCCCTAAGAAATACCTTTAGGAGAATGTTTGAGGCCGTTAAAGAAGAAATGAAGAATTCCCTCAAAGAAATGGAGGAAAAGACAAACAAAAAAATTAGAAGAAATCAATAAATCCCTTGAAGAAAACCAAGAAAAACAAACAGGTGAAGGCTTGAAAACAGAAATAGAGACAGAAAAAAAAAAACCACAAGCTGAGGGAATTCTGGAAATGTAAAATATGGGAAAATGATCAGGAACCACAAACACCGGCGTAAACAACAGAAAACAAGAGATGGAAGAGAGAATCTCAAGCATTGAAAATACGATAGAAGAAATAGACTCACTTGTCAAAGAAAATGGTAAATCTAACAAAATCTTAACACAAAATATCCAGGAAATATGGGACACCATGAAAAGACCAAACCTAAGAATAATAGGGATAGAAGAAGGAAAAGAAGTCCAGCTCAAAAGTGCAGAAAAAATGTATTCAACAAAATCATAGAAAAATACTTTCCCAACCTAAAGAAAGGTGTGCATATGAAGATACATATAAGCTTGCAGAACATCAAATAGATTGGACCAAATAAAAAACAAGTTCCCTCACCACATAAGGATTAAAACACTAAACATACATAATAAAGAAAGAATATTAAGGGCTGCAAAGGAAAAAGGCCAACCTATCAGAGTTGACTTCTCAGTGGAAACAACGAAAGCCAGAAGGGCCTGGTCAAGCATTATCCAGACATTAAGAGACCAAGGATGCCAGCCCAGACTACTACACCCAGCAAAATTTTTAATCACTCTAGAAGGACAAAACGAGATATCCCATGACAGAACCAGATGTAACCAATACCTAGCCACAAACCCAGCCCTACACAAAGTATGAGAAAGAAAACACCAAACCAAGGAAGTTAGCTGCATCCACAAAAACACAGACAATAGATGACCTCACTGCAGCAAATCTCAAAGAAGGGAGAAAACACACACAATAACATCAACAACAAAGAAAACCAAAGTAACAGGAACTAGCAATTATTGATCATTAATATCCCTTAATATAAATGGACTCACCTATAAAAAGACACAGGCTAACAGATTTTTTACCAAAACAGAATCCATCCTTCTGCTATGTATAAGAAACACACCTCAACCTCAAAGACAGACATCACGTCAAAGGGTTAAGAAAAAAATTCCCAATCAAATGGACCTAAAAAACAAGCTGGTATAGCTGTCCTAACATCTAAGAAAATGGACTTCAAACTAAAATAAATCAAAAGAAAGAAAGAAGGACATTTCATACTTGTCACAGGAAAAATCCATCCAGAGGAAATCTCAACACTGAACATCTATGCCCCAAATACAAAGGCACCCTCATATGAAAAAGAAACATTAGTAAAGCTTAAATAATGCATTAAATCCCACACACTAATAGTGGAAGACTTCAATACCCTATTCTCACCACTGGACAGGTCTGTTTAACAGAGAAATAAGGGAACTAACAAATGTCATGACTCCAATGGATTTAACAGACATCTCTAGAACATTCCATTCAAACATAAATGAATATACCTTCTTCTCAGCACCTTATGGAACCTTCTCAAAAACTGACCACGTACTAGGTATTAAAAAAAAACCTTCAACAGATACAAAAAATGAAATAACCAAATGTATCTTAACAGATCACCATGGCTTAAAATAAGAATTCAACAACAACACTAATTTCAGAAAGCCCACAAACACATGGAAACAAAACAATGCTCACCTGAATCACCAATGGGTCAAGGAAGAAATAAAGAAAGAAGTTAAAGATTTCCTAAAATTCAATGAAAATGACCACAGAATATACCTAAATTTATGGGACACAATGAAGGCAGTGTTAAGAGAAAAGTTTAAAGAAACTAAATGCCTACATAAAGAAGCTGGAATAATACCACAATAGTGAGTTAACAGAACACCTGAAAACTCTACAACAAAAAGAAGTAAACTCACCCAGGAGGCCTAGACAGCAGGAAACAATCAAATTGAGAGCTGAAATCAACAAAATAGAAACGAAGAAAATAATACAAAGAATCAACAAGACAAAGAGTTGGTTCTTAGAGAAAAATCAACAAAATAGGCAAACCTTCATCCAAACTAACCAAAAGGCAGAGAGAGAATGAGAATATCCAAATTAACAAAATCAGAAATGAAAAGGGGACAAAACAACAGACATGGAGAAAATCCAGAGAATCATCAGGTCATATTTCAAAAACCTGTACTATACAAAATTGGAAAACCTAAATAAAATGGACAATTTTCTGGATAAATATCACTTACCAAAATTAAATCAAGACCAGACAAGCAAATTAAATAGACATATAACTGCTAAAGAAACACAAACAGTCATCAAAAGTCTCTCAAACAAAACAAATCCAGGATGAGATGGTTTCAGTGCATAATTCTACAAGCTTTTTCAAAGAAGAATTAATACCAATACTCCTCAAATTGTTCCATGCAATAGAAACAGAAAGAACACTGCCAAACTCTTTATACAAGACTACAATTGCCCTGATACCCAAACAACACACAGACATTACTAAGAAAGAGAATTACATACCATTCTCACTCATGAACATTGATGCAAAAATACTCAATAAAATACTGACAAACCGAATCCAAGAATACATTAGAGAAATCATCCACCATGAGCAAGTAGGCTTCATTCCGGAGATGAAGGGACAGTTCAAATTATGAAAATCTGTCAATGTAATGTACCAAATAAACTGGGGAAAAAAAACACATGATCATCTCATTAGATTCTGAGAAAGTCTTCGATAAAATACATGCCTTCATGATAAAGGTCTTGGATGCAAGGAACATACATAAGCATAATGAAAGCAATAAACAGCAAGTCAACAGCCAACATTAAACTAAACGGAGAGAAACTCAAAGCCATCCCATTGAAATCAGGAACAAGACAAGGTTGTCCATTCTCTCCATATCTATTCAATATAGTTCTTGAGGTCCTAGCTAGAGCAATAAGAAACAAAAGGAGATCAAAGGGATATAAATTGGAAAAGAAGAAGCCAAACTCTCACTATTTGCTGATGATAAGATAGTTTACATAAGTAACCCCAAAAATTCTACCAAGGAACTTCTACAACTCATAAACACCTTTAGTAATGTGGCAGGATACAAGATTAACTCAAAAGCATCAGAATTCCTCCTTTATACAAATGATAAATGAATGGATTGAGAAAGAAATCAGAGAAACATAACCCTTCACAATAGCCACAAATAACATAAA
>LOEQ01002077.1:169103-181754 GCA_001685075.1 Bramus lutescens | reverse complement strand
GAGAGAGAGAGAGAGAGAGAGAGAGAGAGAGAGAGAGAGAGAGATTCATTCCATCAATTCTGTTTCTCTAGAGCATCCTGACTAATACAACAAATAGGTGCTGTTGGAATGCAAAACCACAACTAATCTTTGTTAGTATTCTTTGTACGGATAAATGTTGTTTTGTTTGATGTGACTCTTTCTAGAACTTCTAGAACCCATTTACATGTATAAAACTATTTATATGCTTATTTGGTTTGATCATTATGAATAACTATTTGCCAGAAAGGACAGATAATGTACTGCCCCACAATTTTGTATTCCCCTTCACAGATGGTACCATTGTTTTATTATGAATATATAACTCATTGATCATCTCTTCTGCATGATACACCAACAGGTCTTGCTATGAGTAAGAAATATCTCACACAAACTCTCAGGTTTGAACACACAGTTGGTAGTAGTGTGGCACAGGTTGTGGAACATTTAATAAACAAGAGGGCCTAGATAGGCATTCTAGAAGAGGAACCCAAAGGGAGCACATGAACTTATTCGTTCTTCTGGAACTGAGTGTTCATCTTCTCTAGCTCCTGGACATCAAATTCTTCAGGTCAGCAAATTCATTCTCCAGTACTTGTATCAACATCCCTCTGGGAACTCAAGCCAGTACACTTTGTCCGAGACACTCTAGTGGTTTCACCAGCTCTCAAATTTTCAGGCAGCCTGTAACAAGGCTTTTAGCCTCTGCATTTACATAACATATTATCTCATAAATCTATCATTTTTCTATGGATCTATCATTGACCCTATTGATTTCTCTGAAGAACTCTAATACAGATGAAATACCATTTCAAATATACTTGTATATTTTTTCAGCTTAGTATTACATAGTTGTCAATTAAAAATTTTCAAAATAGCCATATACCTCATTTTTGCACAAATTTTATTGACTCAGATGATCATATTTAGTTTATATAAATTTACTGCTCCACACTTTGAATCAGCTCACAAAGGAAACTGGGCTTAGAAAGCAATATTTTAACTGTTATTTCTAAGGGCAGGTGAGTCTTCTGAATATAATGGAGATACTTTGATATTCTAAATGAAAAGCAAAGCAAATTTTAGTCTGGTGGGTTTTTCATCATAAACACTGTAAATGTAGAACTGTTATAAAATATAAGTAGAAGCAGAAATCTTCCGAACTATGTAAACATATCCTGTTTTGTAAAGGACTAATATCTTTAATGACTAAGAACTTCAAATAAATATGAAAAGCCTCCTAGAACATGCATTAGGAAAAATAACAAAAGAATATAAATGAGCAATCTATAATAAGAGAAATTATAACATCCAATAAACATACACTTATATAAAATGTTTAACATACTTATACCTGAGGAAAAGACAGCCTAAACAAAATATTCTTTTCTATCTAGCAAAGATGAAAAGCAATAGTAATAACCAAGGACAAAACATCCATACTGATAACAACTGATAGTGAGTGAGTAAATTCAGAGAAATTTTTGAAGGAAAATTTGGCAGCTCACATCAAAACTTGTCAAAATTGTAACAATTTACATATTCATATAATTATACATTTAATAATTTTCATGGCATAATTTATCCTTGGAAAGTTGACTAGAATGAATAGACATGGAACTTTCCAATATTATTTACAAGAGTAAAGAAATGGAGCTGAGTGAGTGTGGTGGTACTCACTCACAATCCCAGCACTCAGGAGTGAGTGCTGGGGGGGAGTCAGAGGTCAAGACCAGCCTACGCTATATAACAAGAGTCTGTCTCAAAAAAAAAAAACCTGGGGAAGTGATCAGATGAATTATGACATGAGTATGAAAATGAAACTCTGTGACTGCAGCCATGAAGAATTGCAGAAACATTAAGACATTCACTGAAAATGTGACCTTGTCTCTGGCTCCATTGTTGCTGCTTGGGCTCATTCCTCTAGATAAAAGCCTGTTATACACTAGACCCTGTCTCAGGCTTTCACTGCAGGAGGCTGCCATGATATGTGTGGCATTTCCACTTTGTAATATAAGTCCAGCATTTCTCTATGTTCTCATCAAAGCTTTAAAAAGTCACAAACTAAAGAACTCTTGGTGATGATTTTACAGGTTAAGTCCCAGCTTTGGAACACCTTGAGTCTCATTCTGGAGCCTGGTGGCAGCCAGTAGCCTTTCAGGATGCCATTCTTAACTCCAATAAGATGCTTATTTCTAAGCAACAGTCCACACAGCATCTCGTCTCTGCCACAGACCTCCTTGTCATCCCACATGACATCCACCACTTCCTTAATAGCATCGATAGTCGATAACCTCAGTGGCTAATTAGGCCTATTGGCTAGAGTCAGCATGCAAAGTATCAGAAAGCCTTTTGCATCTTATGCAACTGGGAAGCTGCCTTTCAGAAAAGTAATTCATTGTGGCCCATGAGAGGAGGAACTTGTCAGACTACAGCATAAAACATCTCTTTTCCTATTCATAAAGGAGAAGTGAAGCCCTGAAGGCATTAGAAGTCGCTCTAAGGGGCTCATTTTCAGAGCAAGGTGAAGGATATGGAGGCAGCATTTTGTTTTCCCTTAGCTGTTTTTCCACACTAATCCATTGTCAGCAGAACCCGAGTCCTAGTTATGGTCATGGGCAGTGCCACTTAATATTTTTATAGCCTATTATTCATTAATTGTTACTGTTATATTAATATTTACATATATTGTGTTGGATAGTTTTATCTCAACTTGACACAAACCGTTGAACCAAAATTATCCCAGGGCCTCTACCTCAAGGCCTGCAAGACAGAGAAAAGCCTGGCTTGAGTTTGAAGGATAGTCTCAAAGGTACTGAGCGAGGAGGACGAGACAGCAAAATCTAGGTAGATGCCCCTCCAGCCAGAAGGAGAGCTTGGCTGCTCTCATTGGCTGGAGGTGCCTACACATAACATGATGTCACTTAACCTATATAAGCTGACACTCACAGTAATAAACTGAGTTCCTGCTTTGACTTGACTCCCTATCACGTCTGATTGCCCTATGTTGTGGAACTGTGGAATGGGCAGATAGCACGCTCACCTTTCCCTGGGGAAGGGAATAAAGCTAAGGAGGCCTGGCAACAAACTCCTAGCATCATCTAAGAGGAGGGAAACTAGATTTTAAAATGCCCCCGTAAGATTGGACTGCAGGGCATTGATGGGAGAGGGACCAGCCCATTGTGGGAGGTCCCAACCTGGGCTGGTGGTCCAGGGTTCTGTAAGAAAGCAGGCTGAGCAAGCCAAAGAGAACAAGCCAGTGAGCAGCATCCCTCCATACCCTTAGCATCAGCTTCTGCCTTCAGGTTTCTGTCCTGTTTGAGTCCCTATCCTGACTTCTTTTAGTGATGAACAGTGATGTAGGAGTGTATTGGTCATGATGTTTCATCGTAGCACTAGAAACTGTAGCTACAACGTGTGTGTGTGTGTGTGTGTGTGTGTGAGAGAGAGAGAGAGAGAGAGAGAGAGAGAGAGAGAGAGATAGAGAGGCATGTAGAAGTCAGTTCCCTTCCTCCACCACATGACTTCCAAAGATCAAACTCAGATCATCACACTTGGAAGCAGCATCTCTCCCCACTGAGCTATCTCTGGTCCAGTAACTATTCTTAATAGAAACTCCTGAGACTACTCTTTGCTTAAGTCATTTCTTATTCACTCAATGCACCTTGCCTTTCCTCTCTGAGCTGCTCCGAGATTGATGAATTCCCTGACCCAGCAGGCATCACCCAGTTGACTATGTATATTTATGTGCAGAATAAGTCTACACACCTGGCATTGTTCTGATGTGACTCCAAATGCCCCTTTAAAGCCAACGTATCTATACTTACACATCTGTACTTGCACGCATCTATACTTGCACACATCTATACTTGCATGCATCTATACTTGCACGCATCTATACTTGCCAGCTTTATAATTTTAACTGGTTTAACCTCACAGCTTCCCCATGGTGCAGGCACTGTCGTTATCTGTCTTATTAGTTTCGCCCATCAGGAGTTAAGATGTACTTTATGATCTTTGTACATTATCTAAACATCACATCAGGCTCCAGGTTTGCCTCCCTGTTTCTACTTCCTCCATTGTGTCCATAATTTTGCTTCTATAACACTTAACCTGCTCCAAACCTTCAATGTCTCCCCAGTTGCCTGCAAGAGGAAGCCAAGTCATACCTAGATTAGCTGATCTTTCTCATTTCCTGCCTGCTGACATCCACCAATTCTTCTCCCCATACTTGACAATAAATTATCCAGCATTTCTCAGAGGGGCAAGTGGTTTTGCTTTCTCTCTTAGGATTTATTTTCCTTAGATGTATTAACTATATACTGCTCAAACTCTTCTACTTAGAGCAGAAAGCATTCATCACTTCATATGGTTTCTGAGGATATCTGTGTGCAGCTTAGCTACATGGGTCTGGCTCATAACCATTCAGCCAAGCTGCCAGTTGTGGTAGGGTCCGCATTCGAGATTACTACAGGGTGTCAGCCACACTCAAGCTTTCAGCACACAGGCCTCTCTTAAAACACCCACATGACAAGCATCTGCCTTTCCTTGAAATGAATGGCAGGGATAAGGAGGGAGAGAGGGTACCAAGGTTGATGCCACAGTCTTTCTATAAAGCAATCTAAAATGTGATAACCCCTAGCACTTGCAGTAATCTACTCACTACCCTGAGTGAGTCCTCAGTTCATCACACAAAACAAGAAGACGTAATTTCTAGCTCTCGTGGGAAGAAGTGCCAAAGAACTCGTGCATATGCCTTTAAAGCTACAATGGAGAGAAAAAAAAAACAGGAAAGGGGTGAGGGAACACTAAAGGGTGACTAGTCTCTCCCATCTGACCCTAGGGCAGCCCTGGAGCTCTAATGGCATTCTAGAAGCATCCCAGTTGAGACAAGAGGACCATGACCACTTCTCTAGCCATGGAAGTGGCCAGTCTCCCTGGGAGCAGATGTGACTTTGCAGTGGGCACTCTTTAGCAGAAGACAGTTTTTAGAATGTCTCCACTGTGACATGGAGCAGCCAGTACACTCAACAAACAACGGTGCCCTAACTCTAAAGGGGATTTGGAACTATGTTACATCACCCCTAAGCTCGCTCTGTGCCTTTGGAATTAGTTTGCCCTAAGATCCATGAGTAAGAAGAAGGAGAATGACTGTGGAGCCAGAGACGGTAGATTACCTCAAGGGAGCAGTGGAAGTAGTGTTTTCCAGACACAACAGGGCAGATGCACGTATAAACTCGGAGATTGACAGCAGGCACAAGACATGCACATATAAACTCGGAGATTGACAGCAGGCACAAGACATGCGCATATAAACTCGGAGATTGACAGCAGGCACAAGACATGTACAAACTCAAGCCAAACAAAATCCAGTGCAGAGAAGCAGGAGTGAGCACAAAGTCCCACCGCCAATCAATAAAACTATTTGCAATTGATAGCTGCTGGGAAAGGAAAAGTCTGTTTTCTTAATGGAGTGACACTGGCTATAACAACTACACTCCAGGGCAGATCCCATGCTCAGGAGTAGTTGGCCAACACAAATCAGGCTCAAAAGAGATTTTATTCTTCTATTTGTTTGTCTGTTTGTGTATGTGTATGTGTTTACACACAGCATGCGTGTGCGTGCGTGCGCACACACACACACACACACACACACACACACACTTTGTGGGGGTTTTTGAGAGGAAAAAGCCATGGAATTGAGTGGGTAGAGACAAGAGGATTTGGAAGGGATAGGGAAGAATATGATCAAAGTACATTGTATGAAATTTTCAAAACAAACACAAATGTGAAAAATTCAAAAAGAATAAGCCAACTTTATCTGGGAGTGGCTCCACCAGAATTCTGATTGATTTCTTTTCTTGGGGAAAATTGCGATACATAGCTTAATTCTGCTCTTAGGGCCATAACTCTTCCTCATTATTGCCCTGTATTTTTGGCTAAATCCTTCCTACCTGCAAGCCTGCCAACAGGCTGATGGTCACGTTCATTTACCCGGAAGAGTTCTGTAGTTGTTTTTGTTTTTTAAATTCTGACTCTTTTAGGGTCCACTACCCAGCTCCCATATAAATACATGGAAACTTATTCTTACTTATAAATGCCCAGCCTTAGCTTGACTCATTTGTAGACAGCTATTCTTACCTTAAACTACCATGTCTATCTTTTGCCTCCAGGCTTTTAACTTCCTCCATTTTATATATCTTTCTTTCCTTCATACTCCATGGCTGGTTGTGTGGCTGGGTGGCTGGTTCCAGGTATCCTCCTCTCCTCCTTTTTTTGCTCCTCCCTCTCCTCTCTTTTCTTCTTCCCCTGAGCCAAGATTTCTTTTCCTATTTATTCTCCCTGCTTGTCAACTTTGCCTGTCCTTTCTTCTACCTAGCTATTGGCCATTCAGCTCTTTATTAGACCAATCAGGTATTTAAAACAGGCAAAGCAGCACAGTTTTACAGAGCTAAACAAATGTAATATGGAAGAATGCAACCTGTCTTTGCATCATTAAATAAATATTCCACAGCATAAACAAATGTAACACATCTTAGACTAATATTCCACATCAGGGTTCCCCAGATTACTAGCCCTGAAGTGTATGACCCCTCTCTGTCAAGTTCTTCTGAGGCCAGAATCACTATGCTGTACTTGGAAATTTACGGTAGTAACAATCAGACAGGGAAGACAAAAAGACATCACCCTGTGTGCCCTGGGTGCCAAATGGATCTCTGTCCAGGCATCTCAGCAGCTCTATCTTTTGAACTTATCGAAGTTACTTCAGCAAATTCATAACTAGTCTTTTCCTTGTCTGCTGTCTGACACAACAAGTCAGAAGTGATCAAGTGAAAGTGTAAAGAAACTCTTACTGTCTCTTGGTTAAAAAAAAAAATTACCATTCTAAAAAACAGAAGTTACGGTCATGGGAACAGAAAACACAAATTCATTCCTAAATTGAGAACAGTGACATGTAAGAACACTCCTATATTTGCCCCACAGTTTCCAACATATGAATTACACCCGTGGCGGACATACCAGCTCAGGTTATGTGTTATGTCTTGCAAGGTGCTGCTCCACCAAGACAGGGTTCCTCATCTTATTTCCAAAATTCTAAATGAGGCTACCTGAATGATGAGCTAAAACACCAGTGGACCTCATGATCCCTGACCTAGTGTGGGAGGTCCTTCTGTATATGTGTTGCTTTTATTGGTTAATGAATAAAAGCTGTTTCAGCCAGTAGTTTAGCAGAATAGAGCAAGGTGGAAATTCCAAGCAGATAGAGGAGGAAAGAAGGCAGAGTCAGGGAGAATCCATGTAGCCACAGAAGGAGACAGATATCAGAACGTTGCCTGGTAATCCACAGCCACATGGCAATACACGGAGTAATAGAAATGGGTTAATTTAAGATATAAGAGCTATCTAGAAATATGCTTAGGTGATTTGCCAAGGAGTGATTTAGGTAATATACTTTCTGAGTGATTATTTTGGGTGTGGGCAGCCGGGAAAGGAACGAGCAGCCTCCACATATACTGACCCTCCACTGATGCTCTTTTACTATATGTTAAGCTAATGAGCTGCCCTGTAAAAGTCCATGCTGTTGGGTCCATCTGTTTTCTTCACCAGTGGCTCCTCCACTCATGTGCTCACCATGTCAGCACTGCAATAGCCAATGTACAGAAAGGACAAATTGACCAAGTCATTCTGTCTACTTCATCGTGCAAACTGAAGTTTTCAGGGGAAAAAAAACAAACAACAGTCTTACCTATGTAAGGCTAACTAATTAGAATACCAGAACAGTGGACAGTTACAATGTTCCAGATGCAGAACCAAATTACTATGGATTTTCTTTTGTTCCTTAAGTAGCCATTCATTTCTGACTTCTGTATCTGGTCTAGTATCCTCTTGACTATCAGGTAATATTTTGGAATATATTAACTTATTAGACCACTAACATCCACCAATCCCAAAAGCTATAAATGAACACCCAAAACCTGTTGCAGAGATTTCCCCACTTTTCTGTAAAACCAGCTACCCAATGTTTCCACATATGTATTTGTTAAATGCCCTGATTGATGGGATTATTTGGTTCTGGGACTATAAACTTGGAGTAGCTGCTTCCTTCCATTTTGGAGCACATCATTAAGGGCAAGCTGAATCTAGGTTCCAGGCCCAGGATCATTCATCTTTGCCTCTGGACAAATGATCTCTTATTCTCTTTGAGGTGTGAGATATTTGGTTTTTTTTTAACAGTTGTTTTTTTTTATTCTTCTATAGAAGGTGGTATCTATACAAGACAGAAAATAACATAGAATGCTATTCTGCCAATCCATGACACAAGTTGACCCTGACCTGCTCATATTGAATCTTTAAGCCCTTATCATCCCAGACCCCTTAGTAGAATTACCCCCTTTGCTGATGAATAATGCTTGTGTGTGCATGCATACATGTGTGTGTGTGTGTATGCATGCATGCATGTGTGTATACATGAGAAAGAGAGAGGTATGGTTGTTTGGGGCATGTCTTTCCACACAAAGTAAATGACCAGGATCAATGTCCAAATTTGTGCCCCTTTGATTTCATCCCATATGGCTAGTAGACCCACCTTTTTTTTTTTCGTTGTTTGCTAGTTATATTTTCCCTGCCCATGGGAATGTGCTGCCACCACAAGTGGAGCTTAAAGAAAGGACTGGGTGCCAGGGCGTCAGCCACTTGCTTTTGCCCCTATTTGCATCTAATTACACTTATGAGGGTTTTGGCCTACAGGACCTAGGTTTTGAACCTGCCTGTCATGGTCACTTGTGGGTGTAAAGGAACACACATCATGATGAACACATATGGTCCTATGGTTAGGTTAAATCCCATCATAAACTGTTTATTTCCAACCAAGCTGGAAAGAGTATGAAATAAATTGTTTCTCATAGTTTACACATATGCATATGTTAATATAAACCGTTAAAAATGATGACTATTGAGAAAGGCATGCCCTTTTAGAGACTTCTGGGGGTGGACTTTGGTTTTCTTAGTAGAGTTTGTACAGTTCTCAGGGTACATTTTGTTCTCAGATTTTTCTCTAATGCATAAAGGTCTGAAGGAACATATGGGCCAAGCAGCTGGGGTTTTAGCCTACATCCTGGATCTGCTGGGGTCCATTAAATTGGAATCCACTTGAAACTGGAAGCCTTCCCTGTCATCCGGTAAGTGAGGTTGCGAGCTCTCTGACTGTTGGACAAGTTTCTAGAATCTTATGAAGTCCTGCCAGGAACTGGGCTCCTTTCCAAATAAACAAATGTGGGGAACCTATACTTAAGAATATTCTGCATGTTTACAGATCACAAGGTCCCCCAAATTTTCCAGAAATGGGAGTTTCTGGAATTTTGTTGAATAATTCCCCCTCTTCAGAAACACACGTTTCACTTGTCTTTGTTATGTTAGCCCAATTAGCATGTCATCTTCGGAATGGGAGCTGGACCAGAATGCCATGTCCTATTTAGGTGGCTGATAAGTCACCCACGTATCAGGACCTATGCTATCCTGTAAGGTAAGACTTGGGCCTGTTCCTCCTATTTCCACTGTTCTTTTACACAATGACAAGAAAGGGCCCCTGACTCTCACATCTTTCTAGAAATTGATGACTAATATCTCTTGACCTTTTATTGAATTTCTCCATGCATCATTTTTATGTAGCCAGTGACATCCAGTCTCATAGTCTTTATAATTACTACTTCCCCTGTGCCTCTCAAAGGTTTGACACGTTACACCTGCCAGAACATTCTGTTCTACAAGAACCGTTCCCCAGATCACCAATGGCAAAACTTAATCATTTCACTGTTACTGTGCAATATCCTGAGGACTCTCATCACTCTCCCTGTATGGAGCAATGGAGTAATGGCATTCTCATTGTCAGCCAGGTTATAGATAGCCCGAATCCAAAATCCTATTTGGTGTTCAGACTCCTTAGACTACTTCTGGCATGGATTCTTTTAGGTCCAGAAGCACACTCTAATTATGTATTTGGCTATCTTAACACAGAGAAATTCTAAGAAACTATTAAGGACTAAGGAATTTAACAAGTACTGAAACTTTTTAAAACCAATGATTAAAGAAGTCAAATTCTGTTTATAAATAATTGTGATGTCAAAACTTAATGCCCAAATCTAAATAAATTACTTCCAAAAATCATCCAGGGAATACACCAAAAGAGCAACATCTTGAGACGTAGGGGCACTTATTTTGGGAATTCAGGGCTGCTTCAATGTTAAGAGAATCACTGTCATATTGAAGCATATTAATTGATCAAAAGAAAAACACAACTTCTCTGCTACTGAAAGGCAGTTAGTAAAACTCAGCATCTAACAAGCAAACAGCCTCCTAATTAAATAAGAAGAACACATCCTTACTAATTTTAGCTATCTCAGACAAACAGGGAAGCATACTGTTTAATGGAAAAATCATGAGAAGCATAAGGCAAGCATGTCCATCGATTCTACTCTTCTTTATCATTGTCCTATCCGTTCCAGCCATTGCCACTAGGCTGAAGGAGAAAGGAAGATAATTTCAAACTGGAGAACATGTGGTGAGATTACCATAGACCCAATTGACTACTCTCTGTCTATTTGGAAATCCCAAGAGAATATACTGAAAAGCAAATCCAGAACCAGAATTCAGCAAGCTTTGTAGGTGTACTAACACAAAAGCCAACAGCCTACTTCTAAACAAACAGCACCCAACTGAAGTTAGGGGAAGAAATTATCCCAACTAAAAAAAAAATGACATATAGAGAAGAAATAAAATAAATGCACAGTGGATAGAAAAAAAGTCATAGTCAGGTTATATTATATTCAAATGCTCACAAGAATAGGAAAAACTATATTTTCT
This sequence comes from Bramus lutescens, assembly GCA_001685075.1. Taxonomy (NCBI): domain Eukaryota; kingdom Metazoa; phylum Chordata; class Mammalia; order Rodentia; family Cricetidae; genus Bramus; species Bramus lutescens. The sequence continues at coordinate 170,876 of LOEQ01002077.1, read as the reverse complement.
TTTTGGAGGTAAAGATTAACAACATATTTTAACTCATGAAAAATAGATAGCCAAAAGAGTTTCTGAAGAATGAATCATGAATTATTTAAAACTTATTTTAAAATTCAGATGAAAATAAGAAAATAAATACCCAGAATATGAATCATGGGTTGTTATTCCAACCAGATATTAAGGCATATTTCATGATATCATACATCCTTCAAACACAAGATACCGTGAAACAGAAGAAAGAGCTAGAATATAAATCCAGATATTGCTAAGAACTGGTATATAAAAATGAATTCTGCATATGGTCATGAAAAGATCAATTATCTATTGAATGAAGAAACAATTAAGCAGCTATTTCTGTGTGTGAGTGTGTGTGTGTGAATTTTAACCTATGCTGAACAAAAATAACATTGTTTACAAAGCCTAAATCCAAATTTATCTATTGAAAATTGACAGTTATTACCTTGATCTGAAAACCAGTGGTTGCAGTTTCTTTAATATTTGGAGACCTGATGAATCAGGTTGATAAAGAGCTGAAAGCCAAAGAAAAAGATAGAGACATGAACAAAATGTTATGAAACCTTAGTCATAAGAAATGATGTCCAGCCTCTTTACGCTAACAGAAATACAAATTAACGTACAGTGAAAGTCTGGTTTCTCATATTGCTATTGGTAACAAGTTTAAAAGGAGTCAGTAAAAGCAACCCATCAATGGACATGAAAATGGGCTAACACCAATACAGAGACATGCTGAGTTAAAAATACCCATGCCCACTGACTCAGAAAAGCAATGCTAAAATTCATCTTTGATATGCAAAACGGCACGGGTACAAACACACGAACTGCTTTAAATAGCTAAACAATAGAAACGTTGATTGAGAAGTGAAGGCTGATTCCATGACTGAGAAATTATCCGCGTACACAAGACTACACCAGCGCTACAAAGGAACCTCTGCTTACGGTGATGTAATAGGGTTGTGAGTGGGACACCTGTACCCTCTGGTCTCCACGCTAACTTCAGTCTGAGTCCCTGTACTCCCTTTTTCCTAAAGAGGAGCGATCAGATGAGGCTCAGTAATAGGTCAATCAGGACTTCAGTTAGAGCAAGCGAGCAAGAATTCACTCTTCCTTTAGAAAAACAGAAGACAGGGCTGAGCGGCAAGGCCAGAGTGTCACACCTAAGACTCGTAGACAGTTCTCCTATCTCTGCTGCCATTTCTGTTTGCCCCAAAGTTTGAATTTCCTAGAAAAGAATGTGTTCTTTTCTGAGGCCCATTTTATCCAGAATTCAGTCTGTCCCATGTAGATGTAAAAGATGCAAGAAGAAAGGACATGAAGTCGGCCGGGTAGGGATGTGAGAGAGATCTGGGAGGAGCTTGGAGAGGGAGAAGAATCTGATCAAAATAAACTGTATAAACATGTTAAGTAAAATAAATAAACAAAATTATTCAGAGAAAGAGAGAGAGAGAATATGTGTAAGGGTTTAAGTATCTCAAAATTAAAAAGTTTAATAGGAGATGTTCCTGAAGCTGATTGGAACTGACCTGCGTCTCTGGTTATCTACCACTACTGCAGTCTGTATCATGATCACTGTGGAGGATCGTGATAATACAGTCCCACACTAGCTCAGAATTGAATATAACAAAGGTTCTTTATTTAGGGGCAGACTCACAGATCAACAGTCCTCGGCACGAGTGGGGAACAGGAACAGAATCAGGCAGCCGAGAGAGGGAGAGAGAGAGAGACAGAGAGAGACAGAGAGAGAGAGACAGAGAGACAGAGAGA
>LOEQ01002077.1:136224-160925 GCA_001685075.1 Bramus lutescens | reverse complement strand
ACCCACATTGGAGCACTGTATTGATCTCCCAAGATCCAAATGAGGAGCAGAAGGAGGGAGATCATGAGCAAGGAAACCGACATTCATTTTCTAATGCAATACTTAACTGAAGTGAGTGTTACAAGAGGCTTGAAGGCCACAAATTATCTTCTTGTAATGCTCACAACACTCTGCAGACTGCTGATCTCCATAAGGCCTTTTTCACAGCACACAAATGTTTTCTGTAAATTTTTGAGCACCACCTGTTAACACCAATCAAACCCTTTATTAAGACAGGAAGCTTGGAAGGCCTGGTACAGGGCCTAGTCAGGACTAGGACGAGGGACAGGACCTGGCCAAGAGCACAGAACTCATTTCTGTCAGTCAAAATAAAAATATTAAAGGTGAATACAGGTTGTTCCAGAACAGAAGAAAGACAATATCATAACAGCATGGTGGAAGCAGGATAAAGACACTTTTAAACCGCATCGTGACATATGTTGCAAATTAAGAGAATATATGCTCGTTTGTATGCTCAGTCACTCACATGTTCACTCATTCACAGGTATCTTTACTTGAATGGAGTGGTGACCAAGATCAAGCCTCACACTGCTAGTATTCACAAGTTAATGGGGGAGTCACTGGAAATAAACCCATGTGGTTTCAGCCACTCGCACAAGCCCCTTAGAATGGAACGTCGTGGGGTAAGGAAATAGTGTGAACTGGGGGGCTCAGAAAAGACCTCAGTGGAAGGGACATTCATGGGGAGGGGCAGAGGCTGCCCAGGTGACTTAAAGAAAGCAAAAGAAGTGAGGAGCATTTGCGAGTTTAAGAACAGAGTAATGACACCACAAACTGACCCCAGGGGTGCAAGAAAGGAAGCTAGATAATCGGTCATTAGTTGTCCATGCTGCTGTCCAGGTTGGAGATCCTGAAGTCAAGACAAGATATATGAGGGTCAGACAGGTAAGAGTCAGGTTGGGGCTGAGAAGCACTACCCCACCTCCAGACACACATGTCTACAAAGAGACAGGAACTGTAAATAAGGTAATGTAATGCTGACATGCTCAGCAGGATTTAGTCCTTGGTGGAAGCCAGGAGGATCTTTCAGAGCCAGGTGTTGAACCCCTTCAACTCTCTAAGACAATGAAGCTTCCAGATCTTCTAGAAAGAAGAGCACCTGAGCAAGGCTGCTTTCAAGAGAGTCACTGTGATGGCAATGTAAACAGAAGGCCAGGGAAAGGGGTCTCTGTGAGCCAGGACAGGGACTCAAAAGAGACTTCACGGAAGCTCCAGCCACGAGCAGGCGCCTGAGTGGTGGGAAAGAACAGCAAATGCAGTATCCCAAAGGAAGACTCTGGAGGTCTCACCCTCTGTGTACAGCCAGCAAAAAGGACTCCATGCTCCCAAAGCCTTACACTTGTGAGAACCACAGCCAGGATCTGACCCTCTAACACAGTGCAACATAAAGATAGCATGAGTCAAATGCTATAATTTACCAACCTAGTGAACACAATAACTTAGCCCAGCTTTCCTTAGACATGCTCACTGGACTAACTACAGCTGGACAGGATTGTCTAACAACAAAGTCTGGCTTATAATAAAATATTGTACATCTCATGTTGAAAAGTTCAAAATTCAAAATATACTTTCTTACTGAATGCCCAATCAGAGCCATGAACTGTGCATGGCTTAGAACTGATTGGTTCCTTTGATCACCCACAGGCATGGGCAATGGGTGTGTGAGATGTGAAAGTGGTGCTAAACCAATCAAATGTCCATCTTCATTCTTCACCATGTAGGACCACGTCTTAGGATTTATATTACTTGATAAAACACGATGACCAAAAGCAACTTGGGGAGGAAAGGGCTTCATTCATCTCCTACTTCCAGGTAACGGTCCATCACTCAGGGAAGTCATGGAAGGAACTCAAACAGGGAAGGAAGCTGAAGGCAAGCCTGAAGCAGAGGCCATAGAGGAGTGATGCTCACTGGATTACTCTTCCTGGCTTGCTCAGTCTGCTTTCTTATAACACCCAGGACCACTAGCCCAGAAATGGCACTGACCACAGTGAATGGGGCCCTTATACATTGATCAGAATTCAAGAAAATACACCAAAGGATTACCAACAGGCCAATCTGGTGGAAGTGTCTTCTTAATTAAATGTTCCTTATTGTGAAATACTCCTTTACACTACGTGAAGATGTGTCACTGTGATTGGTTTAATAAATAGCTAGGCAGGAAGGAGTTAGGCAGTACTTCCAGGGACAAAGAGGTCTCAGGAAAGAAGAAAGGGGGAAATCACCAGCTGGAGTCAGAGGAAGCAGGACTTGTAGGAGCAGAGGTAAAAGCCACAAGCCACGTGGTAGCACATAAATTAAAATGAATGGGTTAATTTAAGTTATAAGAGCTAATGGGACAACCTAAACTAAGGCCAAGCATTCATAACTAATAAGAAGTCTCTGTGTGTGTGATTTTTTGTGTGAACTGGCAGCCCAAAGAAAAATCCATCTACAGATCCCTCTCCTAAAATGATACTTATCTGTGTCGAGTTGACAGAATCAACTAGCACAGACTATGTGGAGCACTTTAAAGAATACCAGAGATAAAATGCTCCTCCTTTTACTCTAAATTCTAAACAACTATGGTTATGGTTGTATTTGGGGCAATGCATATGAATAACTTCAAATGGTTCATTCTTTATGACTTATACTTCGCTAAATAGCATAATCTATGGGGACGTTAACCCAAAGAAACTACGGTTGTGCCCTCTGCCAGGATCACACAGAGCCCTGCTAAATGTGGTGCCTTGAGAGGAAGTTCACAAAGCAGAGGACATCTGCAATTTCCCTGCCTGACAGCATGAATCCTTACTAGGACTCCAGCAGTGCTAGACATGCATAGGATAAACAAAAGATGCAGAAGTAACTAAGCATAGGAAAGGGGAGGGGGAGGGGAGAGAGGAAGGGAGGCAGGGAGACAGGGAGGAAGGAAGAGATGAAGGGAGGAAGGGAGGGAGGGAGGGAGAAGGGGAGAAGGTTGCTTAGATTATAGGTTATTGCTCTGGGCAGCTAGGGTTCTGTCATGCTTGAGACCTTTGACTAACTCTAAGAGCATGTTTTATAGCTGCCATTCCTGAGGGGCATCTTTGTCACGATTGTGTTGTATCAGAATTATATATGAATGTGTTTGTACTTTCCTAAACTATCATAATGTATTAAATAATATTAAATTCACAGTGTACATCAGTTTGGTTGGCTAAACTTTGCCAAGGACTCCTGATGCCATTGCCAGTTAGCAGGAAAACATGTATTCTTTTTTTTTATTTTTTTTGTCTTAGTTAGGGGTACTGTTGCTATGAAGAGACACCATGACCACAGCAACATTTATAAGGAAAATATTTACACTTTCAAAGGTTCAGTACATTATCATCACAATGGGAGCATGGCAGCATGCAGGCAGACCTGGTGCTGGAGCTGAGAGTATTACATCCTGCAGGCAACAGGAAGTTGATTGATCAGAAACACTGAGGATGCTTGAGCAAAAGAGACCTTAAAGCCCACCCCCACAGTGACACACTTCCTCCAACAAGGCCACACTTCCTAATAATGCCACTTCCTTTGGGGGCCATTTTCTTACAAACCACCGCATTTTTCCATTGTAAACTACTAATATAACTCTTAGCTCATACATTATATAACAGATAGCAAATGTCTGTCTGTCTGTCTATCTATCTATCTATCTATCTATCTATCTATCTATCTATCTATCTACTTATCTTTCTGATAAAATGGCTAGAAATGGTTGAAGGTGCACAGCAGAGTTTAAACCACAGAGTCAGGGTGCAGCTTCAAGAGGGAGGTGAGGGACCGTGGAGGCTACAGGGAAAAGGACAGGGCCGCATCCTAACAGATGAATGGGGGAACACATGCAGTGGCAATGTGAACAGGTTATGTCAACCTTTTAGACTAGATGAGCTGAATCCTTTGGGGGCAGCAGGGAATTCTCTGCCCATAAACTTATCACACTCTGTGGTCAGATGACAGATTAGTAGGAACTGTCATCATTGCAGTATTGACCCCGCCCCTGTTTGGGATTCATGTAAGGGTACTATACCCTTTCTTCAGGCTGGTATGTTCTGTACATTCTCTGACCTGCCTCATAGGATTTCCATACCTTCACAAGCTCATAGGGTTCTAATTTATTTTGATAAATTCATGTGGCTATAGCTTTTGTTTTCCATTTTAGGAATAAGCTATTGATACGTCTATGCCTTGTGGGTGTTGGATAAAAATGGCTTATGTTTCCAATTAAATACAGGGTTGTTCTACCTGTGTTTTAAGTCAGAATGAAGTTAAGGCTGTTTATAAAATTGAGTTCCCCAAGACAAGGTAGTGCCTGAAAACCACTGTGTTATTGCACAATATGACCTTAGCATTCTACCTAGAATTAGCTGGGAACTGCTTAGGCATAATAAGTATGAGCATAAATAAGTACTTGAATTTTCCACCTAGTCCCAAGTAAATAAAAAAAAAATAAACTACTATGGAGGGTTGAAGAAGAGGGGAGAGGTAGTGAGGGGAGCAGAGAAAAATGTAGAGCTCAATAAAAATAAAAAATAAACTATTATGGCTAGAGAAAACACAGGTGGAGAATTTGGAGAATTTTGGCAATTTTAGCCATGAGCTATCACGCTCTATAAAAATGTGTCTATTCAGGGCTAAATAATAGTATCTTGTAAAACTAAAGTTGTGACTGTAACATTTATCCCCGAGACATAAATTTGCACAATAGAATAGAAATACCTACAAATTCTTTGTTACTTCTCCCATGATGACATCAAGTGTTATTCTTCCCTTTTAACCCAGGATGACCTTGATGAAATTCTTGACAAGTAGAATGTGATAGAACTGGTATTCTGAGACGACGTAGGATATGGTCATAAGAAGCCTTGTGGTATTTTTCATCCATGCTGTAAGAGTGCTTACTCTCAGAAGCCTGAAACTTGAGAAAGAAAGCCAACTACCCAGAAACCACTTTTCAAAGGATGCTGTGTAGTTATTCCATTCCAGAGCCTAGGCCTCCCTCAGTCATCAGCCACCCCAGCCAAGATGCCAGAAGCTTTGGTAAAGCCATATCAAGCCCCCAGGTCAGTTCTTCGGCTAGATGAATATTAGCATGTGACTTCAGCCAGCAACACATACCCTAGGCACAGAATCTGAAGCCTGCCAGAATTGGTAACCTGAGAATACAGAAGACATTGAAAGTTTGATTCAAGCCACCAAGTTAAGTTGTTTCTTACCTAGCATTAGACAACATCAGAACTGAATCTGGTGGGATGCTGCACTCTAGCATGCGGAAATGCTCAGCACCATTTGATTTATCCAACATCAACCAACTTCAGCAAGCTTCCTTGCCTCCTTTCCAACCCCAATTCCATTGTTTATTATCTAAGAATAAGGATAGGTTATAGAAATTTGCCTTGCTTTTGAAAACTACCCATTAACCCCAACCTGTCATCGGGCTCACATTGAGGAAGGTGATCTGTGCTTTTTTCCCATGTTCCTAAGCTTCAAGTTGAGCTTTATACTTACCAGGCTGGGCTCTCAAGAATCGTTCCATATTCCCTTTTGGTGATTCATTTAATGAGAACTAGGAAGAGGTACCCAGGAAAACTGTGCCTGTTGCACAGTCGCTTGCTTCACTTGTTGCTTCCCGAGTTGACTCATTTAATTTAACGTGCAAATACAATAAGACTTTCTCTTAGCTAGCACTGGGTGTACTTGAACATAAACAAACAAACAAAAAGGCTCCCCATTCCTCAGCAATTTAAAAAACATTTTTTTTTTACTTTCTCAGACTATTGGTAATTTTTAATTTCTTTTTTCTATTGTTTTAAAAAAGAAAGCAAATGATCTTTTTTCATTATACATACCCAATCCAAGTTCCCATCCCTCCCGTTCTCCCATTCCCTTCACTTACCCCCCCACCCGACCTCCCATCCACTCCTCAAAAAGGGTAAGGCACATAGTTCTGGGGAAGGTCTAAGGCCCTCCCTATTATACCTAGGCTGAGCAAGGTATCCATCCAAAGAGAATAGGCTCCCAAAAAGCCAGTACATGCGGTAGGGATGAATTCTGGAGCCTCTGCCAGTGGCTCTGTAGTCTTCCCTAGGCATACAACTGTTACCCACATTCAGAGGGAATAGTTTGGACCTATGTTGGTTCCTTCCTTTTCCAACTGGAGTTGGTGAGCTCCTATTAGCTCAGGTAGACTGTTCAGTGGGTGCCTCATCATAGTCTTGACCTCTTTGCTCATATTCTCATTCCTTCCACTTTTCAATTGGACTGGGAGCTCAGTCCAGTGTTCCAATGCGGGTCTCTGCCAATATCAAAAACACTAATGACAGCTTATACTGGAGAGGATGTGGGGTAAAGGGAAACTCCTCCATTGCTGTGTGAGTGCAAACTGGTACAGCCACTTTGGAAATCAGTATGGCAATTTCTCAGAAAATTAAGAAACAACCTACCCCAAGACCCAGAAAAAATATATAAAATGGAAAAAATAAAGCATATTCAAAAATGATGCTGACATAACACCTAAATACCCCTCAACTGAAGAATGGATAAAGAAAATGTGGCATATTTATATAATGGAGTACTACACAGCAGACAAAAATAATGAGATCTTGAAATTTGCAACCAAGTGGATGGATCAAGAAAACATTATATTGAGTGAGGTAGCCCAGGCACAGAAAGATAAATATAATATGTACTCAATCATAAGTAGCTTTTAGACATAAAGCAAAGAAAAACCAGCCTACAGTTCACAATTCCAGAGAACCTAGACAAGAATGAGGACCTTAAGAGAGACATACATGGATCTAATCTACATGGGAAGTATAAAAAGACAACATCTCCTGAGTAAATTGGGAGCATGGGGACCATGGGAGAGGGTTGAAGGGGAAAGGGAGGAAGAGAGAGGAGCAGAGGAAAAATATATAGCTCAATAAAATCAATAAAAAAATTTAAGGTATGTGTATGCATGTGTGTGTGCTTGTGTGAGTGTCTGTGTGCACGTGTGTGTGCTTGTGTGAGTGTGTGTGTGTGTGTGTGTGTGTTCCACTGGCCTGTGAATAATGATGTCTTCACGGTGATTTTCAGGTGAAATTGAAAATGCGTATTTGTCTTCTTTGGGGGATGGATGGCTAAATAGGCTCATAGAAAAGAATTCTACCCACGTTTGTCCCAGCCGTAACATTTATTATATTGTGTGCTCAAACCTGTCAGTTTTCATGCCTGTCTCTCTAGGCTTTTAGAAGCATCTCATCAATTCACTATTATCTTAAATATTCTATCAGCAGCATATGACCTTTAAAAGTTAGGAATGTGAAGGTTTAAATCCATCAACAAACCTTTATTCTTTAGGGCCACAGCTGGTGGGAAAGAGATGGGTCATATATCAGCATCCTGGAAAAGGGTATTATTTATACCTCTCCATAGTGAAAATCATAACTCTGGAACTCCAGGGAAATACTTATTCCTGTTAACTCACTCCTCTGTTTGAATAATGACATATGCTCTACACTAGACATCCATGTTTATACAAAGAAGGAGCCATCAGGGCCACATCCCTGAGCTGCTTAATTCTGGTATTCCTCCAGGCCCGCTTCCTCTAGTATATTCTCCTAAGTGCTTTAATATAATCCAGAGTGCTCCACATAGTGTAAATACAGAAAGCTTTCAAATATATGTTCCTCATATGGATTGTGACTTCTATTCAAGTAGCTGTCTTAGTTTACTTGTGTTACACAATGAAATACTGTAAACTGGTAGCTGACAACAGGAATTTATTGCTCACAGTTATTGATCAAGTTCAAAATCAATTTGGTGACAGATTTGCTCTCAAGGGACAATCCATTTCCTGGTTCACAGGAGGTAACGTTGTTTGTGCTCTTATATAGTAGAACATAGGAACTGTCTTTACTGACCATTTATAGGGGCACTGACAGCATTTGTGAGTGCTTCACCCGTAATGCCAAAGCATGTCCTCAAGACCCCACCTTCTGATAGTGCCTCCTCAGAAGTTAAGATTTCTACATGATGATGAGAGATGAGTCAGGGGTTAAACACTCAGACCGGTGCAGCTGACAACTTCAGTGAGATCGGGACAGATTATTTCCTACTTGAAGGAGAGATGCAGATCAAAAGAAAATGATTGCGCAGGGGAAAACAGAATATTGACCGTAATATTCTACAAGGCAAGCAAAGGATGCTGATGGTGTCCCAGAGCGGAAAACCACAACGTTCAATAAGGTAAAACTGGTAGGACTTACAGGAATCCGTGAGCGCAGTCAGACAAGTTCTGGGATGCGGTGGGATGAACACCTAAAGATGTAAGCGGAGACAAAGTGTGAGGAACAGAGCTCCAAGTTTCTCTTGTAGGCAGCCCAGATCCAACATATATTCCTTAGGGAGAAGGTGGTAACGTCATACTGGGTTTGAGCAAATTATCTCAGATAACAGCTAAAAAGATGGAGAGAATAGAAAGGCATCCAGGGATGAGCCCAGTAGAGAGGACAGGACAACTGAGGCACAGAACAAAATGGAAACAAAAGAATGTAAGTGAAAGCATCAGTCAGAGAAATGGAACATGAGGGCAGCTTGCAACCCTTGAGCTTTGGAGGCTGAGGTTGCACAGCCACCACACTGCTAAATACGGCCTAGCAGGGGATCTGCAGAGGAACATCCTACAGAGGCCACTTCACCTTCTTAATCTTACTGTTTTCCTTCCCTGGGGAAGAAGACTACCATTTCTATCTTACTATAGACCATGACAGAGAAATCTTAACATAGAGTCTCTTTGTCCCCGCTCACACATAGTTACAAAATTATAGCATTGCATTATCTTCTAAATTTCCAGCAAAGACTTGACTTTGAATATGAATACTCCAGTCTCTAATGAGGTCTGTGGCATCCACTATCCACTTTTGCATCGTAGATGCGCAAGCATCACTGCGTTGTTAGGTGAGGTGGGGCAGACTGGATACAGCCCCCTAGAGACTCGTGGATGCAGACAGTTCCCAAGCATCGGAAAGAAATAAACTGTTCTCATGGACTCGGTTACCATCCAAATGGGTAGGGATGTCAAGCAATTTTCTACATCTTATTGCTAATAAATGTCAAAGCCAGGATCCAAGCCCTGTTCTATTTCATCACACAACCTCACATTCCCTTATTGTGGTGTCTTTATTTCTGTGCTCTTAGCATACAACATGCATCTTATCACAATGTGAGAGTCAATAAAACCACACCACACGAACAAGAAAATGACAGCAAATCTTCATGCTCTATTACTTACATGGTCTTGCAAAGCAAATCAAAAGCAAAATAAGAAAAAGATCTAAGAATATTTTGGAGTAAACTCCATAATAGTATCAAGCCTGTCTGATAAAACTTTAAATGTAACAATGACATAGAAGGAAGAATAACCAGTGGTGTTATAACCTGGGGGTCTTACATGAATTACCAAGACTCCAAGAAAAACACAACTCATCACCCAGATAATCATCACACTCTGTAGATTATGGAGTTCCATGAATCTTGAAGGCTGAAGGCCTTTAAGGTTTCTAGGACTAGAAAACATTCACACACAAATTAATGATGGAGCATTTCTCAAAAAAAAAAAAGACAGTAAGCAGTCCTACTGTGAGAGTGTAACAGATAAGATTCATATAAACCTAGATGGCCTGGCCCACTACATATCTGGACCACAAACATATGCAGCCAGAGTCACCATTACTCCTAGGAACACAATGAGCAAAACAGCACAAGATTAGGCCAAGTACAAGAGAAAACAATGCTTTCAAGAGACAGTATACACAGACATGTGGTTGTCATCAGCAGAAAAGCACAGAGTGTGACCGAAGAAAGAGTGCATGTCAAGGTCATGATAAAAGTTGTAGTATCGTGAATGTAGCATGACCGCTTCAGTCAGTATTGTCAGCACAAGTGTTACATGCTGTACATGACTGTGTATGCCATGCTTTTACATGGACAGTGGACTGGTTGCTTTGTTAAGATCCACATCACAAAGCATTCATGTTGTAATTTGACATCACAAGGAATAGTCGATTTTTTGCTTTGTTTTGTTTTCTCAATTTCCATTATAATCTTATGAGGCCATGGTTAAGTATGGGGTCACATATTTAGCCAAACCATTGTTATGCAAAGTATGACTCTATTCACATCTGGAATTTTGTGAAGCTCTTCATGAAACAGGTCTCATAAATCTCAGCTTCCACCACTCTGCTCCAGTTACATGTGCTGCGCTGTATGTCACAGTGTTCAGAATACTCTCAGGTGAGTTGGCCAGGCACATTTCCAAAAGTATGGGCTTTGGAGAGATGGGATCCATATGACAAAGAGCCTGTGATCTGCCTTGACATGAAGAGTGGCCTGTCATGACACAAAGATACAAATACTTCACACACGTGAGAAACAAACAGGAAACCAGGATAAATAAGGATCAAGGTTTTTAAATAAATCCCAAGGTACATGATATAAAATACATCATAAATATCCTAACATGCAGCTTCTATAATCTAATGACATTAGTAGTGAATATCAGGAAATGTGATCAACTTAAGCATTCTCACTTAAATGCTAGTCAAGGTCTTTTTGGATTTCTTAAGCTGTGTTTTGAATGTACTTTACTCATAGAGAGTCAAGAAAGGCACTCAGGGACCAGAGCTTCTATTGTGATTTCTCTGCAATCCGAAAGTATATATCTCCAACACAACAGGCTGATGGCATTGTGACCACCGCTAAACACAACTACATGGCTAGTGGTGGCTTTAATAATCCACTAAGAATCTAATAATACTTTGGTCAATTAGGCACCTTTATTCAGCACTACCTTGAATAGTATTGCCAGAACACAGTCAAAAAATTATGCAAATGGTGAACAGTGCCTTGAGGACCTGTGAGAGGCTCCAGGAAAAAGGCAGAAGGTCTTGTAAACTGCACCTTGTAACTCAGGTGCATTTTGTCCCCTGGACTGTTCTTGAATATGATTTTGTGCCTTCTGTGTTAAACATTTACATTCAATTTTTGAGACATGTTTATTCTTTTTAGATGTCAGAATATAGTCATAGAACCCAGCATGGTCAGTGTGCCCTGAATCTGGATATGGCCTTCTGCTTTGCTTTCATGCTTTCTCAAATATAATCTGTAGCATGTGCCTGATGATTGTGTTTAAATTGGTCTGGTCTGAGAAAGTTCTGGGGAAGGGCTGCTCCGTTGATATTTACTAAGTGCTTACTGACATTTATTTACATGTTGTTCTGATTGTGTTTTTCTGAACTCAAACAACCTTCCTTGGGTCATAGCTTTCTTTGTTTCATTTGTGTATAAAGGTGCAATAAAACTGAAGTAAGATTGTCCACAGCAGTAGACTTTAGTCCATCCCATTCTTCCAGGTCCTCAGATTCCAGGTCCATCAGACAAGATCTACACCAGTAGGCTGTAAAGTCGACAACTCTGAATATAAAAGAACCCAAAATTTCAGTAATAAAAGGATGTCCTTTGTATCCTATGACATTATGTCATTAATCAACACAAATCACCATCATCCATGGGAAAGAAGGCTGTAACACGAGGGCTAACTGAGGAAGTAGAATGAATCTAAGACCTGCTGCAAGCAGGTGAGCTTTGCTTCCATTAAATACACACTCTCCATACATAAAACACATTACGACTAGAGAGAAGCAAAACAATGTTAGAATAATAAATATTTTATATATACAAATAGGATTTTTTTCTTCCTTTGTGTTATGATACTGTCTATATTACTTGTATAAGTGGGGAAAAAAAAACACTAACCAAAGACACAGGTGCGTACAGCTGTCCCTAGCACTTGGAGTTGTGGACTTAGATACTGCAAGTCCTCTACATAGTTGAAAGAAGGGTTCATGGTGAAGCTAGCCACAGATGCCCACAGAGCATCTTCTCCTTATTTAACCAAACTTTGCTCTGCTCCTTTTATGGAATAATCTTTTTGTGCACTGTGAAGATGTGTCTTTGCCAAGTCACCTTCTGATTGGCTTAATAAAGAGCTGAATGACCAATAGCTAGGCAGAAAACGGTTAGGCAGGACTTCCGAGCAGAGAGAAAAGAAGAAGAGATGAAACTAGGTGCTAGAGGGACAAAGGAGAGGAAACAGGAGGTGCAAGATGAAAGACAGGTTAAAAAGCCATGAGACAAAAATATAGATTTAATATAAACGGATTGATTTAAGTTATAAGAACTAGTGGAACAAACCTCAGCTGTAGGCCAAGTTTCATAATTAATAATTTGTCTCTGTGTTGTTTTTGTGAGCTGGCAACCCAAAGAAAAATATGTCTATAGCTCCTTCCTTACTTAATGGCAACAAAACTCACTAAGAAAATCACAATTCCAAAAAGGAAAAAGATACACACACACACACACACACACACACAATAGCTCCAACAAAAGAACCAAACTAGACAAAACAAATAAATATGCATTTGTTGACCTTGATTACACTTTCTGTGAGATTTTTCCCAGAGCATATGGTCCCTGAGAGGCACCCTTCTGGCTGGCTGTCTGCACAGAAGATTGACAGCCTCCTCATTATTTTCTGATACATTTCTCAGACAAACAGAACAGTAAGCAGGAAACCAGCAGCCACTAATGTCCTTCCAGCCTAACAAATTATCTAAGAGAAACAGGACAGAAGAAAACCTGCTCAGTGTTTTGTATCTTTTCTGCAAGAATGGGGCTATTGGAGCTGCTGTTTCTACAGTGCAAGGCTTGGGTGACCAAGCTAGTGGTGGCTGGCCGTTCATTAGGCAGGTCCCTCAGCAGCGGCCTGAGGACGACGTTCTCTACAGTACTTTCTCATTTCTGTCACAGAGTGAGATGCAGGTCACTGCCACTGAGTGAGCCCAGTGCTACCGTTTTCCCCACAGACGGGCACCATGGTGGGGTCTTCTTTTTCCATTTCAAAGTTGCTGGGTAAGGAAGTCATTACTATTCCAGTTTGCTCCATTTCAAAAGGGAGAGCTGTCTCTTCCAAGACAATTCCTTTGTTTGGCATTTTGGGATGCTACACTTCCAGGGGGAGAGCTACTGTGGTGGCCTGTCCTTAGAATGATGGCACTGGGTCACAGGAGAATGCAAGTCATCTTGTGGGGGGCAGGAGCAGACTGATAGTCATCACCCAACCAGTCTTGCTCCTACACAAACTTCAGAACCTTTGTTGTTGTTGTTGTTCTTTTGAGACAAAATTTCTCTGTAGCTTTGAAGCCTGTCCTGGAACTAGGTCTGGTAGACAAGGCTGGCCTCGAACTCAGAGAGTGCTGGGATTAAAGCATGCACCACCACCACCCAGCCTCAGAACCTTATTTATATTGCTCATATAGTGGGAGGAAACCCTACATTTTTAATATTTTAGATCCTGCACCAATGTAAAACCTCCGAACACTTTCTTCACGCTATGTGACCAGGAACCCTGGCTTAGTATTCATAATCAGTTGGAAAATAGTTTACATGGAAAGAATATCAAGATATGAACTGTTAGAACCAAGCTGGGAAGTAGAAGCCATCTCTCCCACAGTCAAACAAATGAAAGGTTCTTAGCTGGGAATGCTTGTCAATTAACCTCTAATCTCTGATTAGCTGATGTTGAGAACCGCACTGCCTATGATCTGCTCGGCCGTTGATTAGTACTGACTGATGGACATGTTCCTTTCCCCATTTCACATTGTTATCGTTATCACACAAATGTTAGAAAGCCAGATGAGCAAAAAGAAAAAAAAAGTGTTCTTTTTCACGTCAACTCCTAGGCTGTGTCAAGATGAAGCCAAGTGTCTCCTTCTCAGCCACAGGCTTTGAGAAACACGTCGATAAGAAAGATGAACACAAACTTCACACTTTCTGTGTCAAGCACATGGCCACAGAAATAGCTGCTGACTCTCTGGATGAAGGGTGGATCTGAGTTAGTGATCAGAGTAACAAACAAGGTTTACCCATGAAGCAAACTGTCTTGACCTGCTACAGAGTGCTCCTGCTGTTGTGACGGGGGTCATTCTTGTTATAAATCAAGGAGGAGAGGAGAGGAAGTACAAGTTTGTTTGGGATGCATTGTGGATCCAAATCTGAGTGCTCTTAATTTGCTTATTAGAAAGAGAGAGGAGACTTTCCCAACAGATACTATTATGTTTATCAGCTGGAGCCCAGTGAGCTAGCAGAATCTGAGAACTTTTCAGTCGCTCTACAGATGATGTCAGACACTCTTTCTTAAACAAAGAGAGTAAGACTGGGATTCAGTGCCTTAATAGTCAACGTGTCCTGCAACACCAACATTGCTTTGTTGCTCTACAGAAGTAATGCACTAAGAAGAACCAAGGAGCAGGTTGCAAGCAAGATATGCTAAACTGATAGACTTTTGACCAACAGAAAAAAAGGAAGTCAAAGAAAACTCCAGGAACAAATTATAAAGAGACACAGGCTGCCTTACTGTGAGTGTCTGCTTCCAATTCTGAATCCAGTCAAAATAGGTCTTTAAGAGCAAATAAATAATCAGACTTTGAAAAAATAAATACCACTGGTGCTATTTTAAATCTGGCCTTAGCAATTTTTTTCTCTTTTGCATATCTATACCTTTTCCTGAGTTAAAGAAATTATATCGTTCTGTAAATCCTACTGGGCAGATGAATAATGCATATACCTGATGTACTATGAAAATACAGCTACATCTTTTTTTAATGTTTTAAGTCTGTCTCTTATAATAAGTAATTTCTACTTATTAGTTTAGGGTGTCTGCTGAGTAACATAAAACTAACTTGCTCGCTCTCTTCATCCTCTCCCCGCCCCTCCTTTTTGCATGACTAATTTTAAGATTTGGTGCAGTCTAGGGGGTCTTTATTTAGAAATTCTGGTACAAGATTCTAAGTGAAACCATTGTATCACCTGGGTGGATAAGAATTAGGTTAAGCCTGTGTGTCTGTACATGTATTTTTGAGGATACACACACATACATTTGAGTATTTCTTCTTTGTTTCTTAAAGACAGTTCTGATTACACGGGTCAGATTTGCCTTAGACGTATGATCCTCTTGCCTTCCAGTCTTTTTGTCCTGGGTGCTGGGATCACCAGTGTGCTCTACTATTCCTGATTTTGAATTTTCTTTTTAACAGTTAATCTAGCATTCCACAAGGCAAAGGTATATTTTACTTATCTTAATTAAAGGCACAGGAATTATTAAATATTTACATATTTGTTTTATGAAAGTGATTTCCCATATTATACAGAAGATGAACTAACATCACAGGATGTGTGAGGTTCAAAGAACTCTTCCAACTAAAATCATTTGTTTATTTATGATGGTGAAGACATCTTAACTATTACAAATGCCTGTGCCTTGATTGATTCTATAGGTTTTTCAAGCCTGTCACAAACCACAGAGATGATAAAGTATAAAATGTATTTCTTGACTTTGCCAAAAGTGGGTGAGTGGGTGCTAGTTTCAAAATATCGAAGATACGCAAAGGGAAATACTCAGAGAAGAGAATTTTCCATAGGACTAGGTCATGCTCAAGTCTGCTTCTGTTGTTCTCAGAGACAGGAAGTGGAAAGCATTCTGAAGACCAAAAACTATGGCCAATGACCCCAGCACAAACTGGACCCTGGCCATTCCTATCTCTCCAATATTATGGTGGACTAGTCACTGCCACTTGTGGGTCATTGGGTAAGGTGCGCTGGTTAGTTACTACAGTTAGTCCCTTCTTGGGAAAGTATTCCAGGCTCATACTTGCATTTCTCTCATCTCTGATGCTTCCAATCCATCCAGGCTCACTTTGAACTTCCCTCCCATGAGAAACACACACACACACACACACACACACACACACACAAAGGATACCCAATTGTATTCTTCAGGATGGTAGACCAGGCATGGAATTATGGAGAGTTAGTTTCAGATACTTTATCCTGGAGACATACCCACCTTTAACAAGGGCAGCCAATATTTTCCCAAATACATCTTCCATTTTCCAGGCTGACAACAGAAACAGTGAATTTCCACTGTAAACAGAAGCAGATCCATGAAGCTGAGGATCCCAGCAAGGCAAACTCTACAAATACCTTTGAAAAACCAGCTCAATAAAAGTCTAGGGCCTCTATTTCAATCATTGTAATGGGATTTTGTGGCTCGCAGCATTAGGGTAGATGAATCATCACATTTCTTTGTTTCTTCAAAACAAATTAAACTTGGATCTTGGTTCCCACTCAGTAAGTCCAAGACAATATCCAATATTTGTCCTAATTCTCCTAGTCCTGGTTAGATCATATAATATTCAGAGCTTTGCTTTAATATGGCATAAAGCATTAAGAAAAGCACCTATAGATTGCCCCTCATAAATGTCTTTCAACTGGCCAGAGTGTGGGTCATTGTGCTTACTGCTCAACCTTCAAAGGCATCCCTGTAGCTAGCTTCTCTGTTTGTAGGTCTCACAGGACATGAAGAGCCTAAGGGATTGAGTTTGGGCCTTCTATGTTGCCTACATTACTGCCTTCCCACCATGAGGATGAAAAGGCCATCTTCTGCCTGAGAAAAATGAACTGATCTTATAAATGTGGGGGAGGGTTTCCTGTTTCCTGTCCCCTCTTCAAGGAGCCTTGAACAAGACACAAAGAAAGATTCAGTGTGTCAAAGTGACCAAGGTGAAGATAGGCACTATCAATGCAAAAATACAGCTCTCACCTCATATGGAGTATGGCTATTTATCATAGCTGGAAACAGGGATTTAACTTACCTAAGTTACATGTTCCCAACAGTTTCATAGTGATACAACAAAGAAACTCACAAATCAAGATACTTTTCAAATATATCTGTGGGTCCATCAGGCAGACAGGTTATAACAAAGTGAAGCCTCTGCTGTAGGCCTCAGATGTTACTGGAAGGCATTCTTAGCTTTAGGGTTGGTGGAAGACAGAGCTGTGGTCACAGTTTACCAAACTGTCACAAGAATGCTAAGTCATACCCGGAGGTGAGCTACTTAGGGGCCTGTGATTACCCAAGAGAATTTGGCTCTGGACCTGAACCATTCCAACTCTCCACAATCTTGGGAATTCTTACCAGTTGTATTGTGGAGTATGAGAGCAGCATTTTTTTCTGGGCATGTCAATTAACAATCCACTGGCTTCGACATCAGTGGATCACCCAATAAAAGAGAATCAAGCCAGAGAGCCTGGGATGCTACCTTTTTATCTATTCTGCTCACTCCCTTTGCGTTGTCCTTTCTCCACTTCCTTACTGATCGATAGCAAATGTATGGCCACTGCTCCTCTGGCCCCACATGTTCACTCAACAACAGTTGACTCCTCTTTGAGATTGCTCGAGGTCTTCTGGTTGATCTCATGGTTACCTGCTCCCACGTAATGTCTGCCTTGCTGACAAAGAATGGACCAGAGCCCCCTAGGACAGTGGTAAACTTCAAAGTCTCTATGTGAATGTCCTCTATTTTACATATAACATATGCGTAGAGTCCCATATAGTTCATTAGTTCTGTTTTGATTTGCTTTGCTTTTGTTTTGTCAGACAGAGTCCTTCTGAAGCCTAAACTGGCATAGAACTCACTTTGTAGACCAGGTTGGCCTCAAACTAACCATGAGAATTTTCTTTCATCATCACCTTGAGGGTTAGGATTAAGACATGAACCATGGTGCTAGACTCTACCGATATACTTTAAATTTCATCTAGATGACTTGAAATATCTACCAATGCCAATTTCATGACAATTGTTGTTATACTGTAATGTTTAGGGAAAATATCTATATGTGTTAATCCCACTGAGCAAGAATAAAACCATTACCATATTTAAAGCCAAATTTGAAGAAAGTTTTAAGTAAATATTGACTAAGTGAATGGGCTACGGCCAGGTTTGGTCTGATTCTCCCAGAAAAATGGTCCCAAATCAAGTTTTACAGTGACTAAGTATTTCCTATCAGGTTCAAATAGGGGCAAGCATACATCCTGACATATTTCCTGCTTCTGAACCTCCCACCCACCTGCGATCAAGTACATCCACTGTAGTTGGGTCAAAGAAAACACTGTCATTGGGTGAGAGAAGACAATAGCCAGAAGAAAACATTGTTCCAGTACTCATTTTTAGGTAGACAATTTCTTCCTTCCTTCCTTCCTCCCTCCCTCCTTCCTTCCTTTCTTTTCTTTCTTTCTTGGGGGGGATGGGTTGTAAGCCTAGCCTTTAATAGATGAGCCATCTCTCCAGCTCAAGTAGACAACTTCTTAAAGTTTCTACAATAGACAACTTTCTAGAAGGTGGGGAAGGCACTCCTATCAGGAAATTAAAAGAGCCTTTGGACCAGTGCTTAAGAGAGGGGACAATGTCTTTGCTCTTTACCAGAAAACCTACAGCTAGATACTAATTTTGAGATTCAGGAGCTGTTTCAAATGTCATGTCTCTACCCAAAGCTGGAGCTATGAATCAGTTCTCACTCTTCTGAGCAGTTATCAAAGTCCTGTATTTTCAGTTCCTAGTTTTAAAAACTGCTGATTATGGGGGCCCCATCCTCAATAACCTTCAACTCTACTGTTTAGCCTTGGTATGGACTACTTTTTTTTCCAAATGGTTTTGATCCCTGGCTGTTTGGGTCAGTCATCCAAGAAAGGACTAGAGGCAGAAGTCTTGAAAAAAGCAACAGAATTCCACTGACATTTTTCCAACAACCAAGTATGGTGATTGAATGAATTCTGATTCCAAGAAGAAAATGCAGGTGGCATCTCTGAAATATCTGTGGTTATTTCCTCTTCTCCTATTGAAGTGTGCCACATGAGCCTCCTACTCCATAGACATACGGAGACTGTTGCTTTCTATCTCCTCCTATTGATACTATTACTGACTGGGTCATCTCTTCCCCAACTGATTGTGAAGACAGCCCAAACATTATCCTTCTACTCATTGGCCCTCACCAATGCTCACTCTTAGGCAATTATTCTAACTCTGGAAGTGCAAACTTCTTGGGTGAAAAATATTAATTTATCGATTGGCTCTTTACAAGTTTTGATGACCCTCTGAGCAATTGAATTAAATGCCAGTTTCCAGACTCCTGTTTAAATCTTATACATTGTGTTGCATACACACACAAGCCTCTCTTTAGCTTTTAGTACCTTTTGGATGCAGCAAGAAAAATTCGTTTTAATTTTGAGGACAACAGTATTTTGTTTAATTGATAGGGACATAAAAATTGTATATATGTAAAACTTTGCTAATCTCAAAATGCTTAGATTAAGGATCTAAGCAAAAGTAAAAGGAATATAAAACTTCATAGCTTCTATGCAACAATGTCTTTCAGATCAAACTTTTTTAGACAATACTCAGGGGAAAAGTTAAATGGCACTCTGAGAGTCAAAGTGACATTTTAAGTTTTAATTACTATGCCTAAGAAATCCATGAAACAAAACTGCCTCTGATCTGATAGTTCCTGAAATGCCAGAGTCTGTTGTTTATGGAAGATAATGGGCCACAGGTTTTCTCTCCCCTAAATAAGTTTGTTTGATCCAGCTGTACCAGATGTGCTTAATCACCTGTGGGCAGGAGATTCGAGGGAAGGAAATATGTCAAGATGTACACTTGCCCCTGATTAGATGTAATCAGGAAATACATCAGGATGTATGCTTGCCCCTGTTTGGACCTGATGGGAAATACTTAAACCACAGAAAACCATGACTCAGAATCATTTTCTGAAAACCCAGAGATGGACCTGGTCAGAGCCCATCTACCTGGTCAGTATTTAATTAAAGTTTGCTTCAAATTTGGCTTTAAATTGTGGTAGTTGTCTTATTATAGACTGGTGAGATTTACTATACTATCTCAATAAAATGAAGGTAAACTCAGAAATACACCTATATGAACTTGCATAGAGCTGATGGCCCCAACCTTGTACAAGCCTTGCGTATTTAACTACAGTTGCGATACGTGTACAAATGCAAGAGCTATATAATATTCCAGAAGACATCACTTGCTGCATATCTCCTCATCCTCAGTTCTTCCATCCTTCCTGCCCCTCTTCTGAGATGCTGCCTGCGCCTTGGAGGAGGTGTCATAGCTGTCCCCGTTGGGGTTGAGGGGGTGTCACAGTGTTTGAGTACTCCACTATCACTTAGTCCTGGAAGTTTTCTTTTAGCTACCACCTGCTGCAGTAAGAAATGTCTCCAATGGTGGCTGGATGCAGCACTAATTTACAGGTGAAAATATGAGTATCTAGAAGGCAGTTTGAAGCCATGATGGTTTAGCACGACAATCAAGTAACCATCCCCCAAGCTCATGTGATTGCCCAGCCAAGGACTCCTGTCCATATTTATAGAAGAAGGCATAAATTCCCTCCTGTGATTAGAGCCTCAAATCCAATCTGAAAGGGGCCAGTGGGTCTCATAACATTCCTGCCATTATTACAACAGAAGCCCTCTTATCTAGTAAGCCGTTATGGACTTAAAAGCAATTCATGCTTTGAGGGGAAGAGGTGTCACGTACTTCGGTGTTAGTGACAGTGACATGTTGCTCTTGTCTCACTGAACAACTTCCCACCCATGCTCACACAGTAACTAATCAAACTCAGTGGGCCACACACAGGAAGAAAGCATCAGAGTAGCAAGGGAACTCATTGAAATGAAGGATGCTAATGGGAGAAAGAGTGGGATATTCAGGAGGGGAATCAGGGTGAAAATTACTAAAATCCATTATATAAATGCATGAAACTGTCAAACAATAAAAATGGAAATACAATAAAGACTTCTAAAGACACTTTTCATAGTAAAATCTGTTCATAATGGCCAAAAGCTTAGGAATGTCTTGTACACATATGTATATACACACAGTGTATACCAAGACACTCTCTAGTGTAACGTGAGCATTAACTACCTGCGTAAGAATTTCCAAGGCCTCTGGAGAATTGTGCAAAAATAATGATGCATCAGATAGGACTGTTGGCCCCAAGTAGCCTTATTCACTAACACAAAGGAAACATTGCCATGATCAATCAGAAGTGGAATTAATTCACCACAGTTCCCAAGCTTTTAATAATCTGCATCTCAAATTCTATTTATCCATTTTAAATGCTCTCCCTGATCTGTCGTCATCTCCACTGCTCTGCCAGGAACCAGGAAGATGAACCGCACTGCACTCTAGAGCCGTGCTCTGATGACGCAGGGGAGGGATGGAACGCCAGACAAAGCCCGCTCAGAGCCCGCAACCCTCAGACTTCAGTTTTCTCAGAAGGATTCTCGTCTTCAAATTAGAAAATACAACAAAAGATTCTTTAAATCATGGCAAATTGCCAAGTCAGTGATTTCATACTCTAAATTTGCTCTTGTTTGGGTTTCTCGGCTGTTTGGTATTTTCTTCACATTTTCTCTAGCTCTCTGTCCTGCTTTCCAGATGGATCTGCCTACAGTGGCCATGCTCAGAGATTCTTTCAGAGTGACAGCCCATTTAAACTATACCCACCATGAGTGGAAAGCAAAGGGGCAGCCCCTTGAGACTTGCCCTCCCGTCAACATCTCTTGTCTCTTGCTTACAATCTCTTTCGGCATTGTGTTATTGGCTGAAAAGACAGGGAGGTAGGCTGAGCACCAAATTCTAAAATTAATTAAATTTTTGTCTTTCTCTCTCAGCAGTAAGTTGGGACTCATAATTTTACAGAAGAAACATCTGTGAGATTATCCAAAAAAAAGAAAGAGAAGAGAAGAAATAAATCTATTCCCTGAAATGAGATGGTGGGGGGTGGGGGGTGAGGGAATACTGTCAGATAATCAATGAAGCTCGCCTCTCTAAACAAAGCCAATGGCAACACAAAATATGATATGCCATCAAAGCTATTTCAGGAGAACTTTGTTAAAACCTAGAAAAGATGCAGGCCTCCCTGGCCACCAGGAACCTGTTCTCTGTTCCTCCTGCTCTCTGAGAGAAAACTGAATTCTGGGAGTGGAGGGCAGAGAGGACATTAACATCTGTCCCACTGCAGTTTCAGCAAACATTACCTATATGTGTTAGAGCTCTAGCAAATTAGTCTTTCCTCTGTGGTCTCCCTACTTCTTCAAAGAAAGTGACCAGCCTGGGAGGAAGCAGAATGGTTCATCTGGAATGTTGCCTAAGAGTCCACATGCTGAAAGTGCAGTCCCTGTCTTGGTGGAAAAGCTAACAAGTGGGGCTAAGTGGGAGGGCTTGCATCATCGACAGTGCACTCTTTTAGGGGCTATAGGGCTCTCCTTCCTTTCCCCTTCTCTATGAGTTGCTGTCTTAGTTAGGGTTTTCATTGCTGTGAAGAGGCTCCATAACCACAACTCTTATAAAGGAAAATATTTCATTGGGGCTGAAGTACAACTCAGAGGTTTAGTTCAATGTCACCATGGCAGGAAGCATGGTGGCACATAGGAAGGCATGGTGCTAGAAAGGCAGCTAACCGTTCTACATCTGGATCAGCAGGCAGCAGGAAAAGAGTGAGACGCTGGGCCTGGCTGGAGCATCTGAGTCCTCAAAGTCCACTCCCAGTGACACACTTCCTCAAACAAAGCCATAGCTGCTCCAACAAGGCCATGCCTCTTAACAGTGCCACTCCTTGTGGGTCTATGGGGGCCATTTTAATCCAAACCACTACAGTTGCTCTGCCGTGCATGCTTAACATGGCATGTTGCCTTGCCCAACAGAGACAAATGGTGATGCAGTGATAGCTCTAAAATTGCACCCAAGTAAACCTTTTTTCTCCATAAGCTGGTCATGTTACGTGTTTGTTATAGTAGGAGAAAGCAGTATCCACATTGAGGAATGAGCTCCTGGGTACCCATACTGCAGTGCAGGCACCAGCTTGGGGTCCATCTTCATTGATGACCCTAGGAAACAATAGTTTTGTTCCTTTGCTGCCCACATAGAAATGGGCTCTAGAGAGTCAAATCATGCCTGCAGTACCTCAGACAATAAGCGGCAGGCTAAGAATAGAATGTGTATTAAGCTTGTTTTCCCAAAGTGGGACCCTCTGAAGAAAGTGTTTGGGAACAGACAGTCTCATTAAGAGGGGGATCCAACAAGGGGAGAGAAGGAGGCAAGAGCGAAAGAGGGGAGAGGTGGCATGGCACAGGTTTCAGGGATACAGACGAAAGTTCCTGCAAGTTGGCATAGGTCAACACTCTGAGATTTGCCTACCGACAAACCTAGGTGGAACCAGGGTCATCTGCCAGCTTGTTGTTTCCAGGGTCTGGACCGGCAGTCTCCTATGAGATCCCTCTGCCCTGGACAGGACATTGTGACCAATGGTCAGGATGTAGAGAGAGGAACTTGGAAAACGGTCTGGGGCAGAGGTGAGCACAATGGGCAGAAATGGCCCTGGAAACTGTCAGAGGACAGCTTGTTAATTGAAATAATGGCCTAGCTTATATAGCTCCAGTCAAACTGGGGTGTCAGAGAGATGAGTGAGGGTAAATATGATTTAAATATATTGTATATATAGAATTCTCACGGGAAAAAACTACAGCAGCGCAAGGGAATGCACCTAATTTGCATGTGTGCACTAGATTAAGAGCACACAAACCTTAACAACACATCAATTCAAATTCCAAAGCTGAGGAGAGGCAGATACTTTCCAGGCTTATCAGTTGGCAGACTGTCAGTCTCAAGATTTCTGAGGAGCCAGTTTTCTGGCTGGGAGACAGAAACTTAGCTGACTCTAAACCGGCCTTTGTTTCTATGGAGTTGAGTGAACCTAGACCCGATTTGGCTAAGGAGGAGGCCTACTCGTGCCGTACTCTGAGAGAAATCAAGGGATATAGACAAAGCTCTATCATTCCTCAATAGACCCCGAGGCCAACAGTCTCCTTGGCACACAATCACACACTAGGATCTCCTCACAGCTTGGCTTGGTCACATTTCCATCCAAGACATATGCTTGCTGAGTTCAAATCAGATTGTCAGATGGTCAGACCATGAACAGCCGAGTGGCTCTCAAAGGAGCCACCGAACCTCAGAGCTTGCTAGAAATGCAGCTTTCGGCCTCACCTCACTCAGAAGCTATGGCGGTGAAGCCCCGTGGTCTAGGTTTGAACTAGCCCTCCTCTGATGAACTTTGGAGGTTGAGAACTAACAAGAATGGTATCAGGCTCTCCCATAAACAACAGGAAACGTAAAACCCTGTAGGATATTCAAAAAATATTTGTAGTATTAAGGAAGTAGAAGGAAAACAAGGAAGGAAGGAGCTCAGTGGAGTAATTAAAGTCATCGGGCTGAAGAGAAAGCTTAGCGGATAGGAGCACTTGCTGCTCTTGCAGAGGACCCAAGTTCAGTTCCTAGCATCCACGTTAGGCAGTTCATAATCATCTGTAACTCCTGCTCCAGGGAGATCTGCAGCCTCTGGGCTTCACAAGCATCTTCATATCCCCACACATGGACACACATGTGAACACATAATCTAAAAGATAAGCATAACTCTTTAGGACCACTGCCTGTAGTGATAAGAGTGGTGGGCGCTAATCTGTAGTGAAAGGGGAGAGCAGGCCTGCATTTCATCCCGCCTGGCTCCCATGCAGCTAGCATATACCCAGAAATAACAACACACAAATTATATTCATTTAAACACTTCCTGGCCCATTATATCTAGCCTCTTCTTGGCTGACTCTCACATCTTGCTTAACC
>LOEQ01002077.1:108871-126687 GCA_001685075.1 Bramus lutescens | reverse complement strand
GATAGATAGATAGATAGATAGATAGATAGATAGATAGATAGATAGATAATAGTCTTTCAGTGAACACTAATTCTCTCTTTGGACTTAAAATAAAGGCATTGAACACAGACCTCAATATTTACAAATTTAAAAAAATTGTAAAAATTATATGTATCTTGCCTTTATCCTCTAAAATAAGGTATCTATTTCTCTTTAGTACAATCCTATAAGAAAAATTAGTATTCATAATGCCATCCAGACTGTGCCTTTCTGAGCTCTTATTGACACTGCTCAAATATTCTAGTGTATTTTTGCATGCTGCCACCATCAATTAATAGAAATATGTTTTTCATCACTCTGTCTTTTAAAAATGTATCTAAGGGTGTCAGGGCAGGGTGCTGCCTATCTTCATTGTCGGTTTGACATGGTCATTTAGCAACAGAGGAATACCATTCCTACTCCAATGCCTATTATTCCTGTGGAGTAGGCCTCATATACAATCAGAAATCAGCTAGTTTCTTCTATAACTAATATGCCATTATTGCCCTGATAGTCACATCTTGCCAGGCAAGTCAGTATTATAGCGTAGAAGATCCAGAGAGGGTAGATTATGACTCCGTTGCCCTAGCATCTTCCATGGTACCGCTGTGTAAGGTAGCCTAAAGAGAGACAGCTTCCCAGTCAGTCAAAGTTTGTCTCTCTGTTTCCTGTATCTGAAGTGAATGGTGTCTCAGCAGTAGGATCTAACCATCTAGTTTTTGCAGGCAACCAAAAGCAATAACATAGCCTGTGTTGTCTTGGGTACCCCTGGGGCCTTCCTGACCAAAAACTTGTAGGAAGTTATCCTGTGCCTGCTGTTGAGATTTTCATTACTGTCTTCTTGGAGAAGCATCAGCCAACCCTGCAGGATACTCCCTTTTAAATAAATAAGTATATGTTTATACTATAATTAGCTCACAAACTAGCAGATCTCAAAAAAAGCCCCTTCAACTAGTCTTTGTTTTGTTCTGGAATAACCTAATTCCAACCCGTTTATCTCCTCAGTTCTATTTTCTATTTAGCTTTTGTCCTAAAGATTTTTCCTACAATTCCCAGATGTAGAGTAAACATTTTTCTAGTATTTATAGTACTTATTTGGGTTTGGGCATTGAATGTTCAGATTATCCAGTTAGTCATATTTTCAAATGAATTATGAAGACAAAAATAAAGTTATTTGTTTCCTTTTCAGTTTATCATATTTCAGCTCTGTTAAAAGATCAAGTGAATGTATAACTTATATATTATACAAACATGTGAATTAAATTTCTTGGTCTTAGATACTCTGAAACTAAAAATGAAGAATAAAGACCAGGATTATCTTAAAATAGTACTTCCTTTTAAACTACTATAAGCCATGTTTTTTAAAAAAATGAATGAAACACTTTAATTGGTATTATGAAATAATTTTAGTAAAGTTGCCACTTTACTATATTTCATATTTTTGCTATATTTTATAGCATTTTATAGTTTTTATCACAGAGCGGGAGAGGCAGTGCATCTGCCTACCTCCCTATCTACTTCCTGTTTTTAACACCTCACTCACTGCTGGGCAGTTAAGGTTTCTGAGATATGGCTGCTGTGAACAATGCCACAGTGATCATGGAAGTACAGCTACTTCTTGACTATTACGATTCCAGTTCTTTTGGATCTAGATGTGGTAATGACCAAACAGAAGGCAGTTCTGGTTTAGTCTTGTGGGGACTTCCATACTGTTTCCCACAGTAGCTGCACCGTATTACACTCCTCCCAACATCATGCTCGAGTTCCACAGTCTTGCCAGCTCTTACTATCTTCTATTATTTGATACTGGTCATCCTGATGGGTGAGAAATGATATCTCACTGCAATCTTATAAAGTGTGATCCTAATTAGTCTTAGCAATAAGAATCCAGAGTCAGATATTGGAGTAAAAGCTGAAAGATCAAAGAAGCAGAGCAACAGCCACCAGAGACTTCTTGCCTCTCTGAATCCTCAGACGGAAAAAGCTAAGATTCTGTCTACGCCTTCTCCTTATCACTTTCCCTCATCATTTCCTCTCTCCACCCAGCCTGATCACTTTCTGACTCTTGTCTGTACAGACCTCCAGACCTCTATAGTTAACTAGTGGCAAGCTCCACCCTCTAATCTCCAGGTATGTTTTATTTGTTAGAACATAAACAAAACACACAACAATCTTATTTTTCAGTTGCTGGGTGGCTAATGATGGTGAGATAACTTCATATACCTGTTGTCTATTTGTATGTTATCTTCGATGAAATATCTATTAATGTATTAATGTTTTTTGACAATTTTAAGCCTGTTATTTGGGATATTTTCTTATATGGTTTGGATACAAACCCAATTTCATATATGTGGTTTGCAAATAGTTTCTTTCTTTCTTTCTTTCTTTCTTTCTTTCTTTCTTTCTTTCTTTCTTNNNCTTTCTTTCTTTCTTTCTTTCTTTCTTTCTTTCTTTCTTTCTTTCTTTCTTTCTTTCTCTTGTTTTATTTTGTTTTTTCCAAACAGAGTTTCTCTGTGTAACAGCCCTAACCGGAACTAGTTCTTATAGACCAGGCTGGTCTTGAACTCACAGAGCTCCACCTGCCTCTGTCTCCCGAGTGCTGGGATTAAAGGCATGAGCCACCACCACCGGGATTACAAATATTTCTACAATATGTAGACTTCTTTTAACTGTGCTGACTGGTCATTTTGCTTCAGTCTTCTGCCAACCCACTTGCCTAGTTTTTATTGTATTGTCTGAATTTTTGGCATCACATCCAAGGCACATTGCCAAAAGTAATATTGCTAGAAGCTCCAGGAGTTTCATACTTTCAGCATTTAATTAATATACTTATTTGAATTTTGCTCATGATAAAAGATTAGCTCACTTTCATTGTTTTGATTACAGATATCAGTGTACCCTCATTTCATCTGTTGGAGACAATTATTTTGCCACTATTGTCTTATTATCCCTTTTATTTAACCATATAATCATGGGTAAAATTCTAGGCTCTCTCTTCTTTTCTGATATGAATACTGGCCTGCAGGGGGTTTGTTGTTGTTGTTGTTGGGTTTTTTTGTTGGTTATGCTGGCCTCATGAAACTAGTTTAGAAGTATTATTCCTCTTGATTTGTGTGTGTGTGTGTGTGTGTAAATATTCTGACAATTGACTTAAGTGAGAAAAGGATTGTCTTAGCTCAGTTCCATGTATAGTCCTTAATGGTGGGGAAGTCAAGGCAGCAAGAACTTGAAGCAGCCAATCAATCACACACCACCCACTGTCCACAATAAGGAAATAGATGGACAACTGAAAGGTAATGCTTAGTTCATCTTCTCTGATTTATGTAGTCCAAGATGTCCTGCTAGGGAATGCTCCTGCCCACTTAGCATGAGTCTTCCCGCATCAATTAATGCAATCAAGACAATTCCCTAATGGAATTTCCCATGAGATTCTAGATCCTGACACATTAACAATTAAGACTGACCGTCACAGAGATATTTTAAGGTATCCGGGTTTTTTAGTATTTGGCCTTAGTAGGTTGTATGTTTCTAAAACATTATCTGTTCTTCTGGCTTGTCCATTGATGTATTGGTGTAGAGTTGATTTACAGAATCAGTTGTAATTTCTCTAACTTTTGACTTTATACACTTGAGTCTTCTCTTGTACTCTCTTAGTCCAGCTAAGAACTTGCCAATTTTTCAAAAGAAATTTATTTTCTTGATTTCGCTATTATCTTTTTTATTTTCTAGTTTGTGTATTTCTGCTATGAACTTTATTTTTTCCCTCTTTCCAACTTGGGGCTTAGGTTATTCTTCTTCTAGATTCCTGAAATAAAATGCAGATGTTGATTTGAGATTTTTCTTCTGGAACATAGGCAGTTACAACTTCAAACATCCCTGCTAACATTTCTCAAGTTTCTTCAGACTTATATTATGACCTAATAATATAATCTGTTTTGGAGAACATCCTGTGTGTAAATGAAATGTGTGCTGTATGTATCTGTGATAAACACTTCTGAGTAGCCCAAACTATAAATACAAAGCAAGTATCAGATTTTGTTTCTAAATTTTGACTGGTCTCTTGCAACTCCGTCTGCAGCATTTGTAAAACATCTGTAATTTCTTTTAAAGATTTTATTTTTATTATGTGGGGAAGGGGTAGGGAGATTGAGGTCTGTTTATGTGACTAAAGGTGCTGGATCCCTCTAGGGCTAAAGTTACAGTTGGTTGTGAGGCAAACAACAGGGATGCCAGGAATCAAACTCTGGGTGTGTGGAAGAGAACTGTGTGCTCTTAACTATTGAGCCATTTTTTCACATATGAGTTTTTCCTTTTCTTCTCTTTCTTCCTTCCTTCCTCCCTCATCCTCTCTTTTTTAAAATATTTGTGGACTAGAGAGATGGCTCAGCAGTTAAGAGCAATTGCTACTTTTTCAAGAGGACCCAGGTTCTGCTCCCAGGACCCACATTAAACAGTCATAACAGCATGGACCTCTACTTCTAGGGGACCAGATTTCCTCTTTTTGCCTCCACAAGCAATGCATGCATATGGTACACATACAGATAAGTAGGAACAACACAAACAAGTTCATAAAAACACATAATTTTTTAAAGTTTTGCTTTCCAACTTATTTCCAACAGCAAAAGTTCTGTTCAATGACAATTTCTTGCTTAAAAGATCCTCAACCAAAATTCCTGATGAATTTTATACAAGAAGAGGATAAGTGTTTTCCGTATCTTATTGACTGGATATATAAACATGTGAGCAACCCAGGCAAGAAAACATGAAACCATCATTCCTTTCCAGGTGTGGTACTGTAGAATTATACTTCTGTATGCTGTGTAAATGTGTCACTATGGTTGGTTTAAAAACAAAACCTGACCT
Source organism: Bramus lutescens (assembly GCA_001685075.1). Taxonomy (NCBI): domain Eukaryota; kingdom Metazoa; phylum Chordata; class Mammalia; order Rodentia; family Cricetidae; genus Bramus; species Bramus lutescens. Next base: position 121,806 of record LOEQ01002077.1, on the reverse strand, counting down.
GCGGTAACTGAAGAGGATCAAGTAGGTAGGACAACCAAACTGAGAATGATGGAATGAGGAAGGGAGAAGTCAGAGAAGTTGCCAGTGAGACACAGAAGGAGCAGGAGACGAACATGCCATGCTAATAATGATACCACCGTGTGGCAGAGCATAAATAAGGAATTAGGGTTAACTTAAAATGTGAGAGCTAGTTAGTAATAAGCATGAACAATTGGCTTAGCATTTATAATTTATTAAAACCTCTGAGTGATAATTTGGAAGCAGGCAGTCAGGAGAGAAAAACTGCCTACATATGGTGGCCCAACATGAAACAGGAATTTCCACATAAGACCTAAAAAGGCTTTTTAAAAGGATTCTAAACACACAAAAACAGTCAAGCACAGCTTCCTGGCAACTGTCTTTTCTCCAGCAGGCCCTGCTGGCAGTGAGCAGAGGTACGGCTCCTTTAAGAGATGGTTTCCTGGTTCAATACTAGCAACAAATTGGACGGCTTTTTTAAGCAGCCTGCTGCTGAACACTTAAATGGTGTTTATGAATAGTGAGGGCATAATACTGGGTGGCGGCATGCACCCAGAAACTTCCTAGATTCGGAACAGTAAACATGGCCTCCAGAGCTGGTGGTAAACATCCCTCCACCATGAGACTAGATTTTCAGGGAGCCAAGGGGGAAGAGTCAGCACAGCATGTCTGGTGCTGCTGGTTGAAATGATCCAGCCTCACAAATACTTCGACCAAGACTTAGACATAATCCAAAATTTTCTCAGGAACCCACCAAAGATTATTACAGCCTCTAAGCAATAGGAAGTAGTCTAGAGAACTAAACCACATTCTCAAAGTATTGGTTATTGAATATTTATTATTATTTAGGGTTGGTTACAAGTTGTTATTAGTAATGGTCAAGAATAAAGCTGAACAAAGGAGATTATATTCAGGGATGTTGTTCTAAAAATAAAAGGGGGGGATATAGAAATAGGATAAAGGGGTAGGTTATTGACTCTAATCTAAATAACAACTATTAATTTTAAACATTTTACATTGGTGTGAAATTTGGTTGCTTGATACAAATTTAAAGTTAATTTTGTTATACTATATGTATATTTCTACTCTTGTTTAAGGTAGTTTGTTTATGTAGCTCATTAAAAATGTAGTGTGTAATTAAGAAATATAGATTAACAATCATCTATAATAGTCAAACTTATAGTCATGTTAGATATATTTTAAAGGTCATACACAGATATATTTAGATTGATAGATTATCTCAAACACCTACAGTATGGCATTGGATATGTTTACTAACCTAAAGCTTTTAATGACAACAAGACATATTTGATCCTGGTATCACCAATCTACATCAGAGAAGATGATGGACATTGAAGAAGCTCCATATGGAGTTTATTTTCTTTATGGAAAAAGCTATCCATGTGGGTAAAAAAAAACTGCCCTTGCCTCACTTGGTGACATTTACTTTCCAAACTGGACGAGTGGGATGCAAAAAGGTGACTGACAGATTTTGCCAAGACAAAGTAGGACAGTCCTTCAAAATTCCTTGCTTCACAGGAAAATCTTTCAGGTATTCTAGGCCTATAGGCCAAAGTTGGATGTCCAATTTTACAGATGAAGTTTGGGTGACAGTCCAGTAGCCTGATGTCTCTGTTGTTAGGTAACATTTCATCTTTCTGGTGTCTTTGATGGAGTTAAAGAATAAATAATTAAATTTATAGTTTTCCTTAGCTATGATAGAAAGCAAATTAGGTATAAAACTTTAGACTCACCAAGATAAGATAGATAATAGAGTATTTTCTCTAATTTTGCCAAATACAAATGGACTGGGTAATATAACTGTAATTCTTACTTGATAAAACTATCTACTATGTTAAAGTTAAAAACTTCCTTTTTAATTAGACTTAATTAGACAAAAATGGGAAAATGATGTGGAATAATCCTTCTGTACACTGTGTGAATACATATGACTATGATTGGCTTAATAAACAATCTAACTGGCCAATAGCTGAACAGGATAAAGTTAGGTGGGACAGCCAAACTTAGAATGATGGGATGAGGAAGGGAAGAGTGAGAGGAGTTCAGTGAGATGCAGAGGCAGCAGGAGATGAATATACCATGTTAATAAAGTTATCACCATGTGGCGGAGCATAAATAAGGAATATGGATTAACTTAAAAGGTAAGAGCAAATTAGTAATAAGCCAGAACTATTGGATGAGCATTTATAATTTATATTTAGCCTCAGAGTGATTATTGGTGAGCAGACAGTCAAGAGAAGAAAATTGCCTATAGTATGATAACACTATTCACATTACACAGGCATTACAACTATCCAAGAGCCAAGCAAGAGGCTTCTGATCCTTCAACTGACTTTGTAAGACCTATAGGAAGCTTGTAGGTCTTCCTTTTCCTCTGCAACCTCAGGCCCATGAGGTTCAAATCATCAGAAGTCACTGCATCAACCACACATCTCAGTCTTCTCATGTATTGCCAGGAAGACATTTTGATTGGATTCCAGGCAGAAGCCCTGACTTTGTCTTCAAATCACTTATTCGTTTTGTGTCTAGGGGAAATAGTGGGCTCCAACTGTTCTTTATTTGTCACCAAGTTTAATAAAGTATTAATAGCACTTAATACTCTATTAAAATGTAAAAACAGCATATTTGTTGTTTTATGTTGGTGCATTTTTCTAACAATTTACATGTATTTTCTCACTTTGATTCATAGTCATTTCTACAATTATTATCATCATAATCATCATACTTTCCTTACTAAAGAGGAGACTGTGCCATATAAAGGTCCCATACAGTTGCCAAGTGAGGAGCCAGACTCAATCCCAGGGTCTAGGTCGAGAACCTGGAAATTTGCAGCCTTAACTGCTCTTCTAGTTCTCTGGTTCACTGACTGAAAGAAACACAAAGGAAATCCCAGTTTACAGTGTATGTCAAAGGCAGACAGAGAAGCAGTTTGTGGTAGCACTTGGTTGCAAAGGAAGCTAGGAAATATGCTAATAACAGACCCTGAGATAGGGACTTTGGCAGAAGTATTTTTCCTGGAAATTTGTCCCAGAATACTGAAGTGGGTGAACAGGGAAAGGGGGCTTCTGGGCTGCTTGCTGCACTATGTGATGAGGTTTGGTTTCACAGGGACTCTCGGATGGACCTTATGGAATACAGCTCACTGTTACTCCATCCAAGGAAAGAGATGGTTGAGACTTTCTTCTGTTCAACTACCAATCTTCTCTTGACATTGACCAAGCATTGGCCCCAGGGCAGTTGCCCCTGCTTGTCTAGATTATATCGGCCAGAGCTTGTTTCCTATAGCTTCGGAGACAACAGAACAGAGGGACTCTACACACTTGATGCTTGGACCTGTCTTCCTTGACTCTGGGAGCTTAGATCAAGGCAGAGGAGTGGCATGGAGCATCACAACCTTCTGTAACACCTTCTTTCAGAGTGGTCAGGGCACTGCTAAGATGCAGGAACTTACTGCCAATGGAAGATAGAAAAAATCAAATATGGATTCAGTTGGTGGTCTCTGTCAAATACTCCATCATTATCTATAATGTTTTTTTTTTCCTCAAGGAAGTTGATAAAAGGGACTTTAAATTCAGTACAATTTAAACATTAGGGTCAGGATGGTACTTAGTATTTTTGCCAATTGTGTCTATAGGAAGAGACTTCATGCCCTCCAGAGGCTTGCTTTGCCTTCATGTTGTCTCTTGGACCAATGATGCATTTGATAGACAATGTATCTCTTCTAGTACCTTCTCTTTTATTAATAAAAGCTGACAGATTCTGGTTAAGCTCTTAACCAGGGAGGAAGGAGAGTTAGGGGGTTTTTTTTGCCTAAGAAAAACACTCTTAAACTTAATAGTTTAAAGTGACATTTTGCCAATGAGCTTGCAACTTGGCTGTTGCTGTACAGACTGAGCTGTGTTTCATGAAGCATAGATGGACTAGTGAGAAGCTTGCAAATATACTTTGTACTGCCTTGCTCATATAGCTGCTGCTTAAGATGTTAATTATGGTGCTCCATGTCTTAGGATTTTTATTGCTGTGAAGAGATACCATGATGACAACAACCCTTGTAAGGAAAACATTTAATTGAGGGCTTGCTTACAATTTCAGAAGTTCAGTTCATTATCACCATGGCAAGGAACATGGTGGCATGCATGCAGACATGGTGCTGGAGAGAAGGTGACAGCCCTACATTCTTGCAGGCAACAGAAAGTCAATTGTGTATCACACTGAGTGAAGTTGGAGCAAAAAAGAACTCAAAGCCCACCCGCACAGTGACACACTTCCTCCAACAAGACCATATCTGCTTCAACAAGGCCACACCTCATAATAGTGTCAATCCCTGTGAGATTACGGGGTCTAAATGCATTAAAATTACCACAGTATGCGAAGCTGGCAGGCAATGAGGACCTCTGCGAATCCAGAAGCCAGGGGGAAAAATGATCTTTATCTGTGACTTGAAGCAGAATTCCAAAGATCCAAAAGTCATACAAAATCCAGGGAGCAGTCTATTGCCCTCTTTGGTTTATCCTTGGATAGTAGTATCATGTTTACTGTAGGCACATACATAAACCTGGGTGGAATGCCACATACCTGTAATCCCAGAACTGGGTAGAGAGAAGCAGGAATATCAGAACTTCAAGATCACCCTCAGGTACACAAAAAGTTCAAAACCAGCCTGGACCTCGTGAGAATCTGTCTCAAATGAAATGTGGTTTGACAAAACTATACTTGGATAATGCAACTTGTCACAGGGCGCATGGGCAAGAGATTTAGATATTCTGCTTATCTTTCTCCTTCCATCCCTCTCACCCCTTTTTTCATTGATTGTGTTTCTCATTTAACCCTCTTGAATCTATGAGTTTCCTGCTGCCTAAAGTCTGACCTTGGAAAGGACTCTCCATATCCCATGCAGGCTATGGGAGGTGTCGGGCTTTATTTAGTACTTTTTAATGAAGTCTTTAGAGCTCTGAGGGCTATAAATCATGTGTTGAAAGGTTGGGCTTTGTGCTTAATGGTCAGGCTAAGATAAAATGCCTTCCTCTTGGGTTTCAACAAATTATTAGCTCTCACTAGAGATTTTAGCACTCAGCAGTTTCCAAAGTTTTCTCTCTAATAACCCTTACATCCTGTTAGTAAACTTTATGGATCTCATCCCTGCCCTGTCATGTTTCAACATAAAGAGGTCGACATTATCCTTCCATGATTACTATGAAGTAATTTTCCAAGAGTCTGCTCCTTAAGATTTTTTTTTCTTTAATGATGGCAATCCATCCAGCGTCCTTCCCTTTTGAGCACCTGGTCCTAGGTGTCACACAAGTTGACTGAGCATGGATCACAGATATGGCATTGCCATAGCAACAGCAAATGCAGGAGTTACTTTTCTTGTGGGTGTGACAAAATACCTGACAGAACCTCCCAAAAGAAGAGAGATTTTATTTCAGATCACAGTAAAAGGGGATGAAATCTGTATGCTGGGAGAAAGCATGACAGTGCTCCGATCCATGGCAGTGAGAGTGTAACACTGCTTCACGTACTGCAGTAATGTGTGGGTTGAAGGTAAATCCAGCTATGATTTTGGAAGCATGCCCTCCAGGGACTTTCATGTTTCCACAATGCCATGCCTCCTAAAAGTTCTGCAAACCTTCCAAAAGAATGTCACCAATTGATAACAAGAGTTCAAAGTTTAACGGGAACATTTTATATATAAACCAAAAAATTCCACTGCTAGCCCCTATAGGCTCAGTCTCACCACCTCCTAACGTTAAATGTGTCCATTTTACACATTCTGACTTCAAAGTTCCTCATAGTCTTAGTAGTTTTCAATGCTGTTCAAAAGTCAAAATATCTTCTGAAACTCAAATCTCCGGGCTGGGAGTGCCTTTAAAATCAGGAAGAAAGTCCCAAATCTCCAAACTCTAATAGCAAAGAACAGCCATGTCATTCGGTCTCCTGGGTTCTCAGAGGAGAACAACGATGCTTGTAGAATATTACTTGAAGATGTATGACTTTTGTTTATGCTACATCTGTTTAGCTCTGTGAAGCTGTGATTCTTTGCCTGTCTAAAACACCTGATGGTCTAATAAAGAGCTGAGTGGCCAAAAGCAAAGCAGGATCAAGAATAGGTGGGGCTGGCAGGCAGAGAGGATAAACAGGAGAAAGCTGGAAGAGGAGAAGAAGCGAGAGAACAAGGAGAGGAGGATGTCAGGGACCAGCCAGCCAGCCACCCAGGCAGCCACGGAGTAAGAAGGAAAGTAAGATATACAGAAGTAAGAAAGAGAAAAGCCCAGAAGGAAAAGTAGATAGGATAATTTACATCAAGAAAAGCTGGCAAGAAACAAGCAAAGTTAAGGCTGGACATTTACAAGAAATAATAAGTCTCTGTGTGTGATTCATTTAGGAGCTGGGTGGTGGGCCCCCCCCAAAAAGGAACAAAGCGTAAAGAACAACAAAACAACCAGCAACAGATCCCACCAGGAACTGGATTAGAATCTGTTCATATTATAATCCAGCAAAGGATTTGCATGCATTCTGCTCATGTCTTGAGATTTACTGGGGATGAATTCAAAAGTTATAATCTAAGTTGCTTAGTGGAGAAAAATTCAAGTCAGTTGTTGCCAACTTCTCTGAAACCTAACTGTAGTGAGAGGGTGCAAAATTGTAATGGAGAGATGTAAAAATGGTATAAGTGAATTTAAGGTTAGAGCCACAGAAAAGGAAGCATAGCAATGAGAAATAGACCAATCCAATACTGAAACAGAAAATACCAAATGCTGCGGCTCCGTGTGGGACAGATGAGGCCTGAGGTGACATCATCTGTACTCAAAAGCATCTAAGTAGCTCCTGCCCCTCTAGCTGCCTCAGTAGCTGAGTGAACTTTCTTTCCTGAGCAGGCATCCCACACTCTGGCATCTTCCAAATCCTGGCTCTCCACTACAACTTAGATTTCAGCTTCACAGCTTCACTCAATGACTCCATCCATTCCAAGAATCTGACTCTGCTATCCATTGCATGGCCTAACCTATGTGCGAGCTTCCAAGATACCTACACTTCTACACACTTGCATACCTGCAAACCACCAAATAGAAACAATACCAAATTCTGCTGCCAGTTTGAATACAATCTGGCCCCATTCATTATAACTGCTGTTGTGTATATTTAGGCATCTAAACCTGAGAAAGCCTAGCCCTTGTGGGATGTTTTCAAAGAGCAAAGAGTTGTGTTTACACTCTCTGTTCAAGTAATTTCCTTTCTCATTTATTTCCATATATTCTTTAGTGGGCAAGGTCAAGGCACCTGTCTCAGGTGCTTGGAGGGTATATAATGTTCTCCCCATTGCCAAATAAATTCCCTTTTACCTGACTCCCAGTGTCGATGTTCCTGACACCTCTCTTCTCACTCCCTCCCAGAAGGAAGTCATTAGGACCCAGCTACACCTGGCATCTGGGACAGGGACTTCAAGCATAGGTTTTGAGCTCACCTGGTCAGAGTTCCTTTTTTGTTGTGGCTGTAATCTTCAGGTTTTGCCCAGAGCTTCTAGTAGCCTCCCTCTCCTTACTTGCAGCACTGGATGGTACCCCCAAGGCGGTGTATTTCAGCAAGAAGGGCCCTCCATGCCGTGTGTTCTCAGTCCCTTTGGAGGGTAAGCATCGGGACCCCCGTCCTTCCCTTCGGTTGTGTTATCTGTCATGCTTGTCTGCCTGGCCAATTAGGAAGGCACTTTTTTTTTTCTGTTTTTGGTTTGCCCAGCACCTCCACTAAGCATCAAACATGAAGATTTGAGGCAATTTCCCTCCCCTGTCAACTGCTGTCTTCTCTTTGACTGTTGCCGACCTGCTGTCTCCCTCTATAAAATGGGTGACCTCTCCTTTACTTCTTTCTACCCCTTCCAGGTCTGATCTCTCCACGACATCCGGCGACGAGGAGTCAGACAGTTCAAGCCCCTTGGAAGATGCTAAGGAAAGCCACAGTTAAGACCACACGTGCTGCCTCCCTATCAGCCCCACTCCCACCACGAGGGGCTACACCTCTGCCGTGGTACTCTTGGCGTGAAGTGCCCCAATGGCCACCTGCCCCTGAAGGGAGAAATTCCCTTGCACTGTGGTACGACACCAGTGACTGCAGCCCTTCCCTCCACCCCATCTCAGGCCTCAAAGGCTGGTAGAAGCCTTCCCAGTCAACCTGGGATAAAATGCCATTAACCAGCTGTGGATTCCCACCCCCATAGCTGAACACTCCCTTATCCAGAAGGCAGCTAATGAGTCGGGCCTGGATTCACCTTACTTTGAATAGGTCTTCTCTCAATGGGCAATGCAACTGAAGACTTGCTTTGATTGGTCACAGTCTGTTCAAAGCTGTGCTGGAGCCAGCTGTCTTTTGTAGCTAGAAATTGGCTTACAGTGACCAAACAAGCTCAAGCATGAATGAGCTTCCTAATTAATGTTCCAGTGACCCTTGATATGCTCACTGGATAAGGTAACTTGTTCATCTCATCCATCAGGCACAGATTGGCCATCAAGCCTACTACCAACAGGTTTCCTACCTGTCCTTCAAAGCACTTAAGGTATGCACCCCATGGGACCCTTCAGCTTACTTCCACAACCTTATTCAACAGGTAAGGGATCCTTCTACTGATTTTCTCACACATGTCAATGGTGCAGTGGAACAGAGAGTAGACCCAGGTCCCACTAGGGAAATATTAATCAGACAGTTGGTTTGGGAAGGGCTTAATGCTACCACCCACAATGTGGTCATAGTGGTCCCCATTCACAAGTGGGTACTGGCTACAAGAGCTCTTGACCCCAGAAACAGTCCCATCGCCAACCCCTCTCCACTTCCCTGGATGTCCTCTTGTGGATCACCAGCATGTCAATAATACACCCAAGGGCCCCCAAGTATATAGATCCTCCTGGGGATACAACAAACCCGGGTATCTGCAGCATGACTGCCTCTGGGAAAAACCTAGGATCCGATTCCCCAGACACAATAGGGATTTAATTGGGCAAAGGATTACAGATCACAATCTATGGAAACTCCTGCCCCTTTAAACTCCAGGCAGGGTGCTCCTCAGCCCCACCAGGAAGGGAAGGCTCTGGTAATCCAAAAATCTACTGGACAGTGCTCATTTTTCCACACTCCCTAATGCTGACCGTCTATCTTGATGGACAAGCTATCAGAGGCTTGGTGGACACGGGTATGGATGTCACTATATTAACAGAAATGCAGGTGTCCACTTCCCCCTTTGAAAATTTAGACCTGGCCCTCCCATCAGTGGAGTAGGAGGCCAACAAGATTCAAAACTTACCACTTGTCTGGTTCATTGCAAAGACCTTGATGGCAACAAGGGAGTTACTCACCCTTCGTTTCTATGGCACTGAGAAATGTCTGGAGCAGAAATATCTTGGATGATAGGTGCTGCCACAACTACTGATGATAGTTTTCTTTAATGACTTTCATGTCCATGAAAACACATGTTTGGGACGTTGTGATCCTATGCATGAGTCACACATCCAATTCTAAAGGCCACTGTCTCTTAGAAAGCCCCCATCCCATTGACATGGCTCTTGAATCAGAACATCTGGGTAGAACAGTGGCCTGGAATTGGACCCAAGTACTTAATCCTAAAGGAATTAGTTGCAGAACAGCTCAAGATGGGGCACATAGAACTGACCACATTTTTCTGAAAGTCACCTTGAGTTTTCTTAATGCTAATGAGACAGGAACAACAGCTATGGAGAGACATTGGACAATAGAAAAAGCATCTGTGTTAAATCAGTATGAGTACTTTGAAGATGTAATGACCTCAAAATGGACACCAAGATATATGTTATGATGGTAAAGGGGCTTTACTTTTGTTTCCACAGGAGAAGAAAAGCTATGGATGCCATCAAAATGAATAAAGATTCAGTTTGAACAAGAGACACCTCTTGATAAAGAGAAATGATAGCTCATCTGCTGATGTGTCAATCCTACAAGTTGTAAGGAAAACTCATAAGGGTTGGGTCAGGGTTCTGTTTTTGTCTTTACAGGAAAATAGAAACACCCATCTTCAAGAAAATGAAAGACCTTGAACATCTGTATGTCTAAAGAAGAAAGAAAAGCTAACCAGAAAAAGAGTTACAAGCAAAAAAAAATCTGATCTAATATTAATCTAATCTGATCCAATATTGTCTGAAGAGTAAAATCTCACTACCTAAACATCTGTATCTCTTTCCTACTCAGAAAAGTTGTAGTCCCAACTCAGTTAAAAATCAAAACTGGCTTTGGATTTAGAATGTGGCTCGTTCCTTCTCTAAATCCAAGCATTTGTTTAAAGAAAAATTCAGAGTTTCTGTCTCATATCAGAAGAGCCACCTGGTGTGGGACAGAAGAAAATCAGAAATTTAGACTACTGTTGTCAAAATTCTGTTATCCCCCTAAAATTCTATTTCTGCCCAAACTTAATTTTGTCCCTTTGGTACCTTTCATTGGATGTTTATCTATAAAAATTTAAACTTTCCGTCTTGATGTTTAAGTTTTCCACAATGAACAGTAGATTTTACTAATAGAAATTTCTGACGTCTCCAGAAGGAAGATGGGGCCCTACAACAATGATTCTACCTGGTTCTTAATGATATCATCAAGTCTATAACACCACTCAAAGATCGGCTAGAACTACAAACTGCTCAAGACAATTCCAAATTGACTAGCTGAGATGGTCCACCTTCTTACAACACTCTGGCCAGAACTTCATATAAGTTCAGATAAGCCTTACTCACTACTCAGAGACTGGTTACTATGTTATAGCTAGCCCTTCTTCTAGACTTTTTTATTTTACAGGATCTCATAGAGATAGTGTCACCCCCAAGACAGCTGGAAGTAATATTAAGAAAATGATGACCCTTTTCCCAACAGATTTTGTTTTCTCAGGCTTATGGAAAATTGTCATCTGTCAAGAGTTGGTTATAAGTTTTAATAGGGTTGGGGTGGAACAATGAAGTTTAAACTTTGGAATCTCTTTTAGAAAAGAAAAAGGGGAAATGGACAGGATGGAATAATAAGGTAGATGAGAGTATCTACTTGTGAACTATTTTAGCAATTATTAGTTATGGATAATTTACATTGGTATAGATTCTTGTATACTGATACATATGTAAAATCACTTTTGTATTCCTGTCTAAGAAAATGTATATATTGATACAATTTATAAATTGATACAAATTCCAAATTATATTGTTACAGTATATACATTCCTATTTGTGTTTACAATGTTTTTGCACACATATGTAAAATTATTTTAGTTATACTGTATGTATGTAAGTTTCTACATCTACTTAAGATATTTTGTATATTGATACAATCTAAGGATATTTTTGTCATTATTGAACTATACATTTCTACCTCTGATCAAGATATCTTTTTAAATTGTTATAATTTCGAGATCATTGTCCGCATGCTGCACAGCTGTTAAAATATTGTATGTTTTTATAAATGAAGCTTTAGTCTTTAAACTATATGTTATTAAGAATTACAGATTAATAGTCACCCATGTTTGTCATAATTATAGCAATGTTAGTTAGGTTCTCTAGATACACAGAGATGTACTCCACATAGATATGTAATTCCCAAAGACTTCAAAGACCTATAGAATATGACATCATTTTCTTTCTCAGGTCTTTGATGAGTTGAAGACTAGACAGTCAGTTACTATCCTCTCATATCTTAGCTAAGACATTTTAGGTCCAAGGCTTAGACTTCTCAAGATAGGACAGTTTTTGAAATAATCTTTGTTATTTGCTGGTGTGGGAGGTCCTTCTGTCTTTGTGTTGCTTTTATTGGTTAATGAATTTTAAAACTGCCTTGACCTGTGATAGGGCAAAAGAGTAGAGGCAGCCAGGGAAAACTAAAGTGAATGCTGAGAGAAAGAAGGCAGAGTCAAAGAGAAGCCATGTAGCCCCACCAGAGACAGACGCCAGAGCTTTACCTGGTAAGCCACAGCCTTGTGGTGATACACAGATTAATGGAGATGGGTTAGTTTAGGATATTAGAGTTAGCCAGAAATATGCTTAAGCTGTTGGCCAAATGATATTGCAAATAATATAGTTTCTGTGTGATCATTTCAGGGCTGAGCAGTTTGGAACAAACAAGCAGTTTCTTACTACAACTTGCTAATTACCTATAGCCTGGGTAATTAGTATGTGTTTGTGTTTCATGCTTGATGTTTTTCATGTTGGTTGCAGTTCTAGTTTTGTGTAGGTTATTACCCTTTCTTTCCCTTGGACTATATTTGATATTTATTTTTTATTATATATGGTTTTGTGTTAGGTTTAAAACCTTCTTACTTATACCCGTTCCTCCTTTATTTATGTCCTTGCCTTTCTGGGGAGAAAGTAATCAATTCTATCAAGGCCCTTAAGTAGGCCATGGTAGTTATGAGGACACTTTGGGCACTTTAGACTAATAATGGCCCTGCCTATACCTCTCAACAAAATTCAATAATTTTCTGGGATACTGGAAGATTTCCCATACTATTGGCATCTTCTTAAATCCACAGGGACAAGCCATTATGGAGAGGACCAACAGAGTTCTTATGGAGCTGTCGGCTGGGACTATCTGGCCAGAGGCTAGGAGAGAACCTCATCTGGCCTTAACAGAGGTCCTTTTCCATATGAACTTTCTCAGTTTTACTGACAAGGGCTCATCCCAGTCTACAAGTACTGGACATCTCTGCCAAGGAACACATCTCTGCTCCTGGTGAGATGAGGTGATGTAGATATAAATAATTTGCATTGGTATGGACCTTGATTTATGGCTGCAAATTTAAGGTCAGTCTTGTTATATGCATATTTCTGATCTTGATTAAGGTATTGTGTTTGTGTAGTTCATTTAAAATGTAATGTATAATTAAGAAATATAAGTTAATAGATAATCATCTA
>LOEQ01002077.1:69814-90252 GCA_001685075.1 Bramus lutescens | reverse complement strand
GGGAGCTGGGCTGGACGAAAAGCAGGGCCCGCTCCCCTTATCACTACATTTCTGCTCTCTGGGGTTTGGTGTGACAGGCATCAGGAATTTCAGTTATTCTCTTACAAAAAGGGAACTCTTGACTCCTTGGTAACACTTGCTAAGCAGGGTTTGTATGGAAAGAGACAAAAGCAGTAGAAAAAGTCTTCAGACCTGGGTTTGGCTATCCCTTTGCTGACTAAAAGCTTAAAAAGGACCCAGACAGGCAACAGAGCCAAAGGAAACTGTGCCACCAAAAGAGCTTTCTAAGATTTCCATCCCAACACATACACACAGACCGATTTAAACACAAATTGATCTTTTAGAATGTAAAGCTATATCCCACATGAAATAGCATGTGAAATATTTTTTTTAAAAAAATCCAGAGACATAGTTCTAATATTTACAAGTCCAAAAGTTCTTTTTATACTTAACATTATTATATCCAAGGGTATCATATATAAGAAGTAACAATACTAGAATACCCTGACAAGTACAGTATTAAGATTTTAGATGCCCAGAGAGACAAATAACAGAAAACACGTTCAAAAGTCAGACTTACAACTCATGGAGCTTATGAGCCTGAAACCAGAGCTGGGAAGAATGACCATTTAAAACTAACTACACATAGAGCACCTTCTATGTGCATCACTGAGTAATTGAAGATTCTCTTCACTGCAAACTGAGACTCTAGTTATAAACAACTGATGTGATTCAAACAGTACTCCATGGCCACCCCTTGGGAAGACCGGGGCAAGGAAACCAGGCCGAGTTGACAATTCCCATAGATTGCCTTCTTCTAGTCTCGTACTCCTGCCGTCAGGCAAAGCCAGAAAGGTACAGATACACCAGCTTGGTTATATCCATTTCTTGTTTTCATCATGGGTGTTTCCATTGTTTCTGCAGTGTTAGCTAATTTCTTATTCACAGAAGAAGTCAATCTCCTGGGGAGGGGAAAAGATTGAACTCTCAGGCTGGACAAAAAAAAATGCACATATAGATTTTTAATTTAAAATAAGATTTAATAACAGAGAAATTTGGATTCATGATAAGTCAAGGCTGAAAACCTAAGGATTTAAAAGAATTATCACTTCAAGTCAAATACCATTTAAAACGAAGGTCTTCAAATCCACCTCAGATTTGTAGTTATTTGACAGGTGGAGCACAGTGCAGTGACGCGATGACAGGTGAGCCCCGTCTGCTAGGCTGGGCTATGTCTGAAGCACAGCCATCAGCTTGGGAAACTTACTTCAAAATAACCATCTTGCAAAAGAGCTCAGAAAGGATCTTTTATTTCCGCCACTGTTTTTTCCCCCCTTGCTACAGTTTACAGGGCCCCAGGGCAGAGGGAAGAGCAGGATTTTATTTCATGCATAAGTAGAGTCTATCTGCCACAAAAAAATAAGACTCAAAGGATTTTCTAGAATATTTTGATTTTCTCAAAAACAGGTGCTAATTTTTTTCTTCAATCTACCTTTCATAAATAAATCTACCTTTCACAAAACCATCAGGGAGAACAGCTTAGTGATTTTTTTTTAAGTTTCTTTCTTGATGCCAGAGATACCTTTCCAGGATAACTTGCATTTAAAACAGAAAGAGAATTGTGCTGTACAACTGAAACATGCTAGGTCAGTCTCCAATGCTACACACCCATGAGACAGGGGTGAGGAGTGGGGGGAGGGGAGGAAGGGAGGGTAACTGTGGCAGGTGTGATTTGTGAATCAGCTTTGGTAGGATGATCATTTTATGATGTCAAAGCATCAAGTTGTACATATAAATAAATAATTTTACTGGTCAGTTATATTCCTGATAAAGATAAAATACAGTCTTTAAAAGTTGAAACATGTAAGAACTAAACTCAGGGTGATTGTAGGATGTGAAGGAAGTGTGCCATCCTCATAAGGCTGATAGTATGTACATCCTAAATGTCACTCTCTCATAAAGCCACCATGGGCACCTGTGTCATGCAGCATATACTGTAAGATGAAGAACATACTCCTTTTTTTAGGACCTGTCTACATTACCCCCAAGATCTGAGTCATCCTCCAGCCACCTCTGAGATGCTTACCGTGGTTGGGACTTCCTTGGTGGCCTCCTGGTAGACAAGTTGCTCTTTAACTAGGTTGCTGGGGAAATAACCCACAATTCCCATCTCATCCTGGTGGTCACTGTAAACCTGTGTGCCCAGAACAGCAACAGTCAGGGACAAGTTGATGTCAGGGGATTTGAGAAACTTCTTTCCTCATAATGAAAATTCCATGAGCCAGAGCTTCCTTTTCGCTGTGCATGCCAGGGAATTCAGAGCAAATCTGAAATTCACTGGCAGCACCAGGATTTGTGTGTCTGTCCTTTGGGGGGCAGATCTGATTTGTCTCACAACTTGAACATTGTTTTGCTTTCTGCAGTTTTGGACTTGCCTGAGATCTTCCAGATGCTATAAAAAATTAAGGTCAATAAAAATTTTAAGGCAAACAGACACTCATTTTAAAGTATTGTATACTTCCCACTCCTTAACAATTCTGAGGGACATCCAATGAATACATTATGACTGAATCCTTCCTCAATTTAGGATGCATCTTTGAGAGAACAAGAAGCATGCTTCATTCTCCCCTGGGCTCTGAGGGGTCTGTGGGTGCATTTTAACTCGGGAAAGCAGCTCCTAAAGAATCAAAGAGGGTTCTAACTTTTCGTAAAGGAATATTTTCATTTAGACAGACCACTAGCATGCAACCCTTTCTCTCAGCAAATCTTCTCAGACATTTTTTGAATGAGATTCAACTTCTGTGTGATGTAGAAGCCTCAGCATGCATGGCTCTTTGCTTCTTAAAACATAATTTTGACTTAATTTCAATTTTGTTATAAGATCTTTCCTTTAAATACAGTAACGGAAAATGAATCTGAATTTTTGTGTTTCCACTTCCATTCCTCACGTCAGCTTTACAGTTACTATTAGGCAGTAGAGGGGCTGAAGGTAGGAAAACTAGGAAGAGTTAAAAGCAGCCCAGGTAAGAAATACATATGTTTAAACAATTTTATCTTACACTGCCAGCCCAAAACTCTCCAGCTCCATTTTCTTTTACCAGCTTGGAATAAACATAGATCTGCTGCCCTTTCTTGATATTGATGAACCTACAGTCGGGGGCATTGTAATCTTCCTGTGCTTTAGCCAGAGAAATAGTATCTGGAAGAAAAAACAAACAAACAAACAAAACCAAAGTGACTGGAAGGCAGAGCATGTGAGCATTGTATGAAAGTCCAGCTGGGTTTCAGACAGACGGAGAAAGCTTCAAGATTAAAAGCTGCAGCAAAATCTAAGGTAAAGGAATTCTCCACAGTTAGACACCAAACCCAGGCCAAAAGACGCAGTGCTGAGAACACGCACATTTAAGATTCACTACAAAGTAAAATCCAGCTTTATCCAGACATCGTTTCAATCATGCGATTGGAAGATAACGAAAACTGAACCGTTAACAACTCCTTACAGGCACACTCCTCATCTGCACACAACTTCTTAGAAGAAAGTTTATCCATAAATACTCCGTGCCCTGCACACAGAGCCACCAGGCCCCCAAGCAAAAGAATCAATATTTTTGCCATCTTCCCCTGTCGCTGTTTTCACTAGCACTCTTTGCCTGACTTCAGTGGCTCTTTTATTTGAAAGTCAGACCCCGAGGTAAATACTCAGCCAATAGAAAGGGACCACCCCCACCCCTGCTTTCATAACGTGTGCTCCTGGATTCCAGAGGCTTTTTAGCATTTTTTTTTTCCCGAAAGAGTCAAATTCCGTGCCTGTGTTCCACAGCGACGATGCACCATGGTAAAGCTACATCTGCCACGGCTGTGGTGCCCACCAGCATCAAGGCACCATTAAGAGGACTGTGAGAACACCAACCATTGTTTAACTTTTCTGTTTTGCCCTCCCATCCTTTCAGTTTGCGAGTAAATATTCGTTGAAGGCAGAAACCTGTTCAAGATGTAAAATGGGCTGCGGAGACAGCTCACTGGATAACAGCTGTGCAGGTCCGAAGAATAGGGTCCAGAACCCACACAAATACTGATCAGGCATGTTTTCCCAGCTCTCTAGAGATGGACGTAGACATCCTTGAGGCAAGCTGGCTAGCCAGACCTACTGGAAACAGCAAGCTCTGGGGTCAACAAGAATATCAATGAAGTAGAGGAAAATTGAGGAAGACACCCAATGTCAACTTCAGGTGTAAACAACATACACACATATACCACGCTGTACACATAAACACTTTAAAAAGTAAAAATGCCATGAATACAAAATTAATTTTCAGTAAATCTAATAAAATCCCTAATTTACATAATAAAGTAGTCTTATACAAATCTTCTGTGATAGGTTTCTTAGGAGACATGTTTAGCCTGGGCCACCGGTGGATTGGATTATATAACATACCACAACCAGATCCTATCAATGCGGAACCAAGAGATAAGTGGGTGAGGAAATGGCGGCAACTCCGTCTTTATTTCTGGGTACATTTGCTTTCCCTCTCTACAACACATGCCTGGGACAATCAACTGATAGATGGTTTATTCTGAATTACAGATCTGGAAGTTTAGAGTCATGATTCCTGCTCCCATTGATTCGGGTCTGTGGCATATCTTGATGGAAGCCAGTAGCAGAGAACCCCATTTACCTTATGAAAAAACAAAACAAAACAGAACAGAAGATAGAGAGAAAACAGCCAGTGAGGCTCTGTGATCCCATCTGGGTCACCCCAAAGACATTGCACCTCTCAGTAGGTCTCCCCTCTCAAAGGCACTGCTTCCTCCCAACTGCTCCCATCTGGGGATCCAGATTATAGGCTTATAGGGAGTGGCATTATTGGGAGCTGTGGTCTTGTTGGAGAAAGTGTGTCGCTGGGGGTGGGCTTTGGGGTTTCAGAAGCCTAAGCCAGTTAGTGTCTCTCATTCTTCCTGCTGCATGCAGAACCAGATGTGGAACTCTCCGCTACTTCACCACCACATCTGTCTGCATGTCACCATATTGTCCCCTACGACAGTATTAGACCAAACCTCTGAACTGTAAGCCAGACCAACTTATTGTTTCCCTTTATAAGAATTGCCATGGCCATGGTGACCCTTCCCAGCAATAGAAACGCTGAGTAAGACAGTTATCCCTGCCTTTAAGCATCTCTCCCATAGGCAATGGAACTGAATGGTAACAGGCCAGTGGGAAATCTCCCTCCCCTGGCTTTTCCAGGGGCTGGGAGTTGGAAATTCCCACCCACCCCCATGACTCATGCTTAATGGCCAAGCAATACTTCGTGTTGCAATGACTCTTCCACCAGTTCACTGCTCCAAAAACCCTACAGAGCCCACTCTCTCCCCCCAGCCTGCTGTTGTCTCTGTTCCCAGAGAGAGCCACCATTGTGTTTCTCCCCCAGAGTCTCTTGTGTGAAGTTTTGTTGCATTGTGTGACTTTATTTTTTTAATTATCCCTTGGTTACCGACTGCTAGGAAACCCTCACACTGGAAAACCGTCTCAGCAACATTTTAGAAGCAATCAATACACAGCTCTGTTTGGTCAAATTTGCTGAGCATGTACTGTATGCCAGGTACTGCTTCAGGCATGTGGGATCTAACACTGAAAGAAAACAGCCTCGGTCCAAACAGTTTCCCATTCACCAGGGTAGACAGAAAGTATGCAGCTGCTTTTTATAGGGTGCTTGAGATAGGTATCTCCCTGATCAGGGGAAACCCTGCCCCCCAACCTACTCTTTCTTGACTAGAGCTCCCTGTCAGTCTGTTCTCTCCAACTCGGTTGACCACGTGGCTTCAGAGACCCAATTTGAGGGACAAGAATTTAATTAAGCAATTTTGTGTAGTATACTTTTTCTAAAGGTTAAGTTGGTAATGAAAACTATACTTACAATAAAAACGTCTTCTTATTTGGGGTAGATGTATGCATAGATATGAACATGTGTGTGCAAGTTTCACTGTTTTGTTGGTGTTCATATAAAGGGTGTTTTCAGGGAAGGACTCCGTATACAGTTTGCCTGCTTTGGAAGACTCTTTTATTCAGTATCTTTATTAGAGATGATAGAAGTAAAGCCCACAAGGGCCAAAGTGCTGTTTGTTGACCACCTTATCCACAGGTCACCCAGAGGGACTATGATCCATAGCTACTGCCTCTTATCAATTTTAAATAAAAATGGATTTTCAGTCCTCTTTCCTGCTTCACATCAAGGAGAGGATGAATTAGAAACCACCATGGAAAGTGGAATAGCAGGGTGGGTTTTGTTTTATTTTTCTTCCTTTAATCCACAGGTCTCAAAGCATCTGTGGGAAAACGCAAACACTGATTAACTCTTAGTTCTGACAGGACAACCGTCTTCAGACGGTTCCAGTCCCAAACTAGCTGCCTACAAGGGACTTAAAAGACAATTTCCATTTTAGAGCTACTTTAAGAAACTGGTAAACTGAGCACTGCCACACCGTGCACGAACTCCACAGCAGAGTGCAGGTTAACCACTCTTTGAGCCATCATGGATAACACAAGTTAACAAATAACGTAACGTTTGGATTGGTTTTGGAAAAGCTGAAGAGACAAAGGCGATGCGAAGTCTTTTGAGGCACTATGACCCGGGGAAGGCACGGGTTATTTCAGTATTTGCTGTGGGCAAATATGAATTTAATTAGATTTAGGACAACTCAGACGCAAGCAACTGTGTCTAATGCCACACCAGAGACTGCAGCCACTGGAGAAGCCGTATGAGTTCTGACCAGAGCCCATTGCCTCCTTTTTTGGGGTTTTCACATATGTTCTCCGGTCCTTTCATCTTTAAATTACATGTTCGGCCTGACATTCTTCTAAGGAGCCTGCAGCTCCACTGAAGTCTAAGGACAGGCTGCAGCACGTGGAGCTGACACTGGATGTCAGGTGTGCAGGGAGCAAGGAACTGCAGCTGTGGTTTAGTAGCTGCCCCTTCGGTTAGAGTCCCGCCCAGGTTAGATGCTAAGACATCAATCAGGGATTGATCTCAGACTATTACCACCTTGCTCTTTCTTCTGCTTTGCTTTGCTAAATAAACTTATGCTAAACTGTGTCTCACCAGTGGATTCTTTTCATCAAGAAGAGAGTCAAGGACTACTCTGCCTGAGAGCATCCTTGCCCTGATGGTTAAGTTCAAACAGCTTACAGACTTCTGTTCTCCACAAATGTCTTGCTCTTCAGTCTATAGTTGTCTTGAGATTTTCTTTATTTCTTCTTTCCTTCCTCCCCCCACCTTTTTTTTTCCTTTTTAATAATTATTCCTTCAGGGAGAATCCCCAGGCTAGGCAAGGAATTTGATCTATTACTAGTGTGTAGGCTGTTGCTCACTGCGTATCTGCTCACCCTTACTGAGATTCTGTCTCAAAACCAGAAACAGAAAGGGCTGGGACACAATTCCGTGTCAAGGTTCTTGCCTAGCACGCACAAAGTCCTGGCTTCAGTAACCATTACAATCCATCAATAGCTGATAAGATGTTCAGTCTCAGGAATTGCATCCCAGGCTCAGCTCCCTCATCTTAACAGCACAGTGTGAAATACAAGGTCAATAAACTGAAACATCCTGGAGGGATGCCCCATCCAGTCATATGAATCAGAAAAACTAAAGGACACCTTTCATCTCATCTCCTCACACCCTATCTGTATTTCTCTCTTAGATGAGGACTCAGTCAGACTCACCCCTTGGTTATACACACACACGCACACACGCGCACACACACACACACACACACACACGTGTGTTTCAATCCCTTCAACCCCAAGTTATAAATAGACATCTTGATCATCCTTGATAATATATATGGCTTGGCTATAACCCTACCTGGGTGATGTGCACTCTGACTTGAGAACGGGTGTTGTAGGGAGAGGGCCCACTTGTTCATCCTGGCTGCCCAGCTAGCTTAGCCCTGAAATCACCATACAGAAATTGTTTTCATTAAACCACCATTTGGCCTATTAGCTCTAACATCTTATTGGCTAACTCTTACACCTTGATTTAGCCCATTCCTATTCATCTATGTATCGCCACGTGACAGTGGCTTAACAGGAAAAGATTCAGCATGTCTGATTCTGGCAGCTCCATGGTGTCTCTCTTTGCTTTCTTCCTCCCAGAATTGAGTTCTGTTTTCTCTGCCTACCTAAGTTCTGCCCTATCAAGGGCCCAAAGCAGTTTTCTTTAACCAATACAAGCAACACATAGAAAGAAGGACCTCCTACACCAAATGGCAGTTAAAATTTAATATCATGCTCCAATTGGATCTTACCATGTTCGGAATTCAGAGACTTGAAGTACAGCCCTGACATTTGTTAAATCTGTAAACTGGATTGTAATTCAGATGATATAATTCTATGGGTAAGTCTGCTTTACTAATCAAACACTGACCAACTCCAAATTCAGTGGGGAATGAAATTAAAGTACAACTGCAGTTATCATTAAAAAGGAGAGTAATGTAATTTGAAAATGTTCCTGGTGTCCTTTGAAACCAAGCCCACCTCCCACCCCCACCTCCATAGCTTTTCATTGTTTCTGGTTGGGAAGGAAGGTCACTCAATGTGGGAACATGTCCACTGGGGGACAGTTAGATACTCAGTGTAGGTGCTTCTAGGAAAGGCCTGGTCACCAGGACCAATACTGTTGAATGATTGTGTGACGTCCAGATCCACTGGTTCACACATTCAATTGACTTCCAGCTAGCTAGCTCTCCAGCATAGAGAAAACACTGTAAGGATTTCTCTGGGTCCAGCCTGCCACTACTGGACCCAAATACGCGTCTCCCGGGCTCCTGCACTGTGTATTCTCTCCACCCCCTTTTCTATCCTAAGCTAGAATCAGAGGGCAGAATATTTTTCCCATCTAAATTATAACAACCTGGACTATACATAGAAAATTTGGCTCTGCCTACTTTATTTTTAATTGCTTATACTAAGATAGTTTTCTGTTCAGATCTGTTATTTTACCAAAATCTTGCTGAAATGTAGCATTTGTGATCCGAAGACTCATGCTATTAAAGAGGGAAAATAGACATAAGAGTCTTTAAAAGTTAACAGAGGCGCACTTTCCAACGTTTGAGAACTGCCAGTTACTGGGTTGCCAGAAGTCCTTATGGGAATTCTATATACTATTTCTGCAATTTTTATATAAAATGGGAACGGTTAAAATTAGATGTTATCCTTTTGTTCAAAACCTAACATAGACACATGTGTGAACACCTGTCTGTATGTTCACAGCCATTTTATTCCTAATATCAAAATGTCTATCTATTGATGTTACAAATTGCTGCATCCGACACAGACAGATCAAGCTTACAGTAAAATCTGCCCATTTTACTGTTCCGTCTGTGAGTCTGGGCAACTGTTTACAATCATGCATAGTCATAATTCTTTACAATATTCCCTCATCCCAGACACTTCAGTCCTAGCAACCAGTTATCTATCATAATAGTTTCACTGTTTGGATAAATTTTACTTGTATTTGGAAAAAAAATAAGTCTTTGATGTAGTAGTTTTAGGAACAATTCATTTTGTTGATCTCTTAATACATGTATGAGTAATAAAAGGTCTTTATCTAAATCTAAAAATGACCTTTTTGTAGGTATTCATGAAAAACTTTAAGTGATAAGGGTGTTTTAAAGAAATACTAAAACAAGAATATGAAAAATAGTATTTTCATTATATGCAATATTTGAAAAATAAAGTCAACTTCTAAAGATGTTTTCATTAGTAGGAGGAAATTGGGCCATTAAGTATAAAGCAAAATCAGAGAAGCAGCTTTTGGAAATCTGTAGCTGTTTAACAATTACAAAGAGCCTGCAATATGGGCACGTGCATGTAATCCCAACACATGGGTGAGAGTTTGGCATTAGCTTGAATTACATTGCAAAATATTATCTCAAAACAAAGAAACAACCCTAAACAATGGGCAGGGGACATGAAGCTCAGTGGAATGCACGCCTAACATCTAACCTGTGCACATCCTCACCATCACAAAGGAGGAAGATTAGCTGTTTTAGGAAACATCAGAGATTCCCTTTGGAATGTTCATTTTATTTATTCATTCATTTTATTTATTTATTTTGAGGCAGGGTCTCACTGAACAGCTAAAGCTAGTCTTGAACTTGCAGTGATCCTTGGGTCTCTGCGTCCATAGTGCTGGAACTGCAGGCAGGTACTACCAAGCCTGGAACCCTTGAGAGCCATTCAGTATTGAGACTAACTAACCTTCTATAAGAAGGAAAAAAGTCAATGTTCCATTGAAGGCAGCAGTCTGACTTCTTGTTTTTCTAGAGAACAGTGAGCAGGTGCTATCAAAGAGCCATAATTTAATACAGTATGAATCTACTGCAGTAAACACTAGGCTCTGCGGGCTGAAGGAGGCACATGTCTGGTTTTCTAACAGCAGGCTGATCATTTTACCGTTAACATGCTGTTCATTAGTTGCTGCAATCTGCTCCTTTCAACTTCTGTGTCATTTGCAGCTCCAAAATAACACCAACTTCCATTACGGAGTTTTACACACTTTCAGATATGTTCTATATTGAAATAAGCATTTGATGGTTGAACAACAGACCAGTAAAACAGTGTTAAGTGCACAGAATACAAATAAGTTTATTGTACAAAATTAAGGCTTCAGATTTCACAGTTCACCAAAACTAAAAAAAAAAAAATTAGGTGACTCTATTCCTCAAACTTCAGTTTCACTTCCAACCATTAAAATGACTTGACCAAATATAATGAAAACAAACACTATAAATAATACCAAATCCTTTCAAACCGGCTATTCCAAAGGTTATTTCTTGGCATAGGTAATCTTCATTGCATGAGATGGTGTGATCTTAAACCCTTGCAAAGCGTCTCTGGCAGCTCCAGCCTGCCCATCATTTTCAAATTCTACAAATGCAATGTCATGCCTCCCAGGCACCAAGCGAACTTCTTTGAAACCAGGGAACCTAGACAAAAATAAAAGCAGTAAATACAGGCAAATGTCTAAATAAATTTGTTGAACAACTTCTCGCTATTAGTCTAGGAGAACTGGAGGAGGAGGAGGCCGCTTGTTCATCCGGCCACCCAGAACAGAAATAACCACACAGAAACTATATTAATCAAAACATTGCTTGGCCTATTAGCTCTAGCTTTTTATTGGCTAACGCCTACATCTTAATTTAACCCACTTTTATTAATCTGTATATCACCACAAGGTCGTGGCCTACCAGTAAAGTTTTAGCACGTCTACCTCTGGCCACAGATCCATGATGTCCCTCTGACTCTGCCTCCTTCCTCCCAGCATGCCATTTAGTTTTCCCCGCCTACCTAAGTTCTGCCCTATCAACAGGTCAAGGCAGTTTCTTTATTCATTAATGGTAATCACAGCATATAGAGGGGACTTCCACATCAAAAAACTAATCACATTCAGGAAAAGTCATCAAATTCAATCAAGAATCCCAATTAGGGTGGAGGCACCTGACATGAAATTTCACCATGAAGGGACTGCAAGAGGTCACACTAATTCACGCCTGTTGTTGTCAGTTTGTTTCCCATCTTACCATCTATTAGAACAACTCCAACAGAGCAAATCTATCTTTTTCTTGCTAAGCTTGGAGACAGGCTTCAATCCATTATTCACCCCAGACTTCCTCAATGACCTTACAGAGAACTACTGCTGCGGGTGACAAATGAACTCTGTCCACAGAAGGGCTACCTGTCCTGTCAGGAGGCTCCACACAGATCTGTTTAGTAAAGAACTTACTGATTGAACAGCATGGATAACATCATCTCATTCGTCTCTTCTGGCAAATTATTAAGGAATAGGATATAGTTTGGAGGGTAATCAGGGACCTATTGGAAACAAAAGGCAGTTAGCTTGTGAATATCAACTGTACTGCAAGGTTGTAAGAAGCATGAAAACTCATCTTCAGAGAACTACACTGCAGCTTAAATGGGTCTGTGAAATCTTAACATACCAAAACGAAAGCTGAAAACAGACACAGATAAAAACCTAACACCAGGGAAAGCCAACATTCCAGTTAAGACACCCCAAATCTGGAAGGTTACGAATCTGTGAAAACAGGATTTATAGATGAAACACCTGTAGGTCAGTCGTAACTGGGGAATGATGGCACCTGGAATTCACAATTCAAAGTCTAAAGACCAGAAAAGGCAGCAACACTGAGCTCCTCAGCTCATCACTCAACTCGGCTAACACACCATGTGATTCCTGTTTATTACCAGACCATGAGAAGATTAAGAACTAAAACATTACTATTGCCAACCACAGCCTGCTGACTCTGTGTGTTCCTGCACATGCATGCACACAGTAAATGATATGTATTGCATCTACTTATATAAAACAAGCAGAACTAAGCAGAATATTAGATATTAAGTCACCTACATGGCACCCCATCCAGAGACAGGATACTTTATATACTACAGAGAGTGCATAAAGGATTTATATATAAGAATACACTGTTTACTTGCTACTTTCATGAACAGAAAAGGTCAAGTGTAAAAAACAATTAGTGAACAGCTCAAGATAGAGAATGAAGTGCTGGTATTGTGACTACAAGTTCTGAAAGAGTTCAAAGAACAGAAAGATCACAGAAGAGCACAAAGGATGAGGTATGGTGACAGCTATCTGTAATTCTAGCACTCAGGAGGCTGAGACAGGAGGATGGAGAGGTTAAGAGTAGCATCAGTCTCAGTGGGGTTGAGGGTACAAGGCAGCTCAGTAGCACAGCACTGGCCTAGCATAGGCTAGGCCCCAGGATTCAGTCCCCAACAACAAAGGAGAAGAAAAAGCAAATGCGTGTGCTTTTATACTCTAATACAGTTGTGTACTCTAACACTGTAATTTTCTTAGTGGTACAGAGAAGAGGTGGATCATGTCAGAGTTTATCATTTAAACTCTACTCAAAGCAGATTGGATATTTGTACTGGAGAAGTGGAAACAAGGGTCACTGCAAACGCCATTACCCAACCTGAACCTGAGAAAGACAGGGTAGTGTGTCAGCCACCTGGGATGGAAAGAGCCCCTCACAAAGTCCTCTGACCACACATCTGTGAAACCCTGGCAAGCACCTTACCCAAAACAAAAGCCATTTCTTGGCCTTCACAACCCTTGTCTTCTTGATTTGTCACCAATTCATGCGAACTAGGAAATCAGGTCATGTTTTATTTTCATCACAGGGAAATTTAGATATTTTGAAGAGGAATTTCTTAAAAAGGCAGGCAATTTTGTCTTGAGAAAGGATTTACTTGCTTTTGCAGTCATGCATGCTATTTTATATTTCCATAATTTTTATGATCTTAGGGTAAAAACCCCACGGAGGAAAATATTACCTGAGGATTTTGTGCTGCGTTTCCTTGAGTATTAGCTGAATTTGGTGTTACCTACAAAAAAATTGGGATTAAAAAATGGTTAAATTTCTGTTCAGGTGGTAGTGGCACATGCCTTTAATCCCAGTACTCAGGAAGCAGAGGTAGGCAAATCTCTGTGAGTTCAAGGCCAGCCTGGTCTACAAAAGCTAGTTCTAGGACAGGTAGGGCTGTTACACAGAGAAACCATGTCTCAAAACAAAACAAAACAGAATGGTTAAATTTCAGTCATGCTAAAAAAGCAAAGGCAATTTATAAAACAAACATAGCATAAAGCAACATTAAATTAACTGTAAAATATACCTTATTCCATTTAAGAACCTATGTCTTAACTATTTACCAATTCTGGCCAATTATTTCTGAAATGTGTCTCTCAACACTATAGACCATAACATAAAACATAACATTTGAACACCTTTCTTTTTTCCTCCGCCCCCTCCTCTTTTCTTTTAGACAGGGCTTCACTATATATCAGCTTTCTTGGAATTTACTATGTAGACCAGGCTACTTGGTCTCTGCCTCCCCAGTGCTGGGATTAAAAGTGTGCACCAGTACACCTGGCTTTAACATTTACCAAGCATGCTGTGAGGTTGAGGCAGGAGGGTCACAGGCTGAACAGACTCCATCTAGGCTACACGAGCTCTTACATCAAAAACATAATGATAGAGATGATAGAGAAAAAGAGCAGTCTTACTTCTTAAAAACAATTCCAAATTAAAAAAAAAAGGTTGGGTGGTGGCACAAGCCTTTAATCCCAGGCACAACCCTCCGTCTCCGTCCGTCTAGAAACACTTAAGCTCCGGTCGGACCTCTATAAGAGCTAGTTCCAGGACAGACTCCATAGCTACAGAGAAACCCTGTCTCGAAAAACCAAAACCAAAAAAAAAAAAATTCCACATAAGTATTATACACTGTCAAACAGATTCAAATACTTTTTTTAACTCAGAAGTAACTACTTTTTCGGATAATTACACTTTTATTAGATTTCAAGTTTTGCCTCTAATTGTTCAAAGCTGAGTAGGATACTTATGAGGAGATTACAGAATTTAAGAAAAATGGCATCAGGAGGTATGTCTTAGATAAAGATGTCATTAAATAGTAGGTAAATCAGATTAAAACTATTTATGCAAATCTCCATGTGTAAAGGTTGATATTCTAAATTGTTGCTTAAGTAGAAACACTAGAGTTTTATTGTTCAGTTATCCCAGCTTCTTAAAATGTCACCTTTAGCTGGGCCACGGTGGTGCACGCCTTTAATCCCGGCACTGGAGAGGCAGACAGGTGAATCTCTTTGAGTTCAAGGCCAGACTGGTCTACAGAACAAGTTCCAAGAAAGTCATGGTGGTTACACAGAAAAACCCAATCCAGTGTGTACACACACACACACACACACACTTTTCTGTCTCACCTGGCCAGGCTTTTTGTTTGCAGCTGCTGCAGCCTGTTCCATGGTTTTAGCTTTCTTCTTTTCCTTTTTCTTTTCCTTGTCAGCAAAAGTCCCACGCATTTTAGATATTATATCGGAATCTGTTTTTGCATACTGAATTCGCTGTTTTAATTTTAGGGAAAAAAATTACATCACTGTGTGGAAGGCTGTTTACAATTGTTGCTAACCTTTAAAAGCCAGTACATAAATACACTGAAAACTAATTTTAAACACATCTTTAAGGAATCAGTGAAAGAAATTAGTGGAAATAAGTAGTGGCCTATGATTCACAAGGGAGGCAAACTTGGACTCAACTGTCTTTATTAAAGGACAGCTAAGTGGCTCAGACCTGTAACCTTAGCTACTCAGGAGGTGGAATCAAGAGGCCTGCCTGGACTAAGCAAGTTCAAGGCCAGTCTGAAAAACTTAGACTATTTCTAAATAAAAGGTAAAGATACAGCTAAGTAGGAAAGTACTTGTCTATCATGCATGACGTCCCAAATTCAATTCCTACCACTATCACAAAAACAAACAGAACGCAACTAGACTGGACTGCATATGGTAAGACCAAGGCTGAAGAAGCTGCACTACTATTGCTTTTTCTGATTTAATAACAACGAAAACAACTTATCAATGACTCACAAAAGGATCAATATGTGTCAATCAGCTGTAGGGTGTATCATGATATTTACTTACAGTGACTGAAAGTACTGAAGTCTGTAAAGGACTTTCCTTTGAATCCAATAACTTACATGTTAAAGTGGGAGGAAACAGAGGACTATCAGTTGCTATGACTGGGCTTAATCTTCCTATACCAGGCAAAGCCAGTAAAATGGCAGGCACCTGAGACCAGAGAGCATGGAGAAACACTGGCCTACGCTTAGGGTTTTGCTAACTATAGCGTACAATCTAACAGCTGGAAGAGCCTGCCACAGAAAGTCTAAGTAAAGCTTCAGAGTCTATGCTTTTTGCAAGCACAAAGGGAATGATGCTGAGCTTTGAGGAGTGGGGCCTTAGACAGACTAAATTTGCCACATGGCTAAATTCATCATTGAAAAAAAGGCCTAGTATTTCTGCCAATGACCTGTACAGTTACCTAGGGTATTTTGTCTGCAAGTTGCAATTTCCATTCAACCAAACACATCTCTGGAGTTCAAAGCATCAACATTTCTCAGACGACAGAAAAAACACAGTAATCCTACAAAGTATTCCTATCCCAACAATATGATCTTCGTTTGAAGAGATGCAAAAGCATTTTAAAGTAGTGTGGATCAAAAGGCAAGAATTTCTTAACCAAAGCAAATCTCTTTCTCCTCCTTCAGCTAAGAATACATCAGGGGAAGAGGCAAGCAGGACACATCGCTCAGAACCCCAGGCTTTGCCTGGCCAGTGCGGACCATTCTATTGCATAGATGCCAGACAGCTCTACTAACCTTCCTATCATGTTCTAACAGACAAGATGGGCTAAGACTCAAATTCCACCAGTCAGACGAACTCAGTTCTCTGGAGTCTTCAACTCTGTTCCTGACCTGAACAGATCTCAGGTACCTGACTTGTCCGCCACTGTAACAGTCACCTAAGTATCTGATCTCAACAAAGGCTCTAACAGGACATAACGTAGCCTGTCCTGTTCAGGGACACTCATACTGCTAACCAGATGCTTTTAACTTCTAGTGGGTAGAGGCCAAGGATTCGCTAAACATCCTAGTGAACACTAAAAGTCCCAGAGTGCCATTACTGATAAACTCTAGACATAAAAATAAAATACAATTCATCAAAAGACAGCAAAGAACAAAATTTACATTTATTCCAAAAGGCTCAAGATAGAAGCCCTCAGGTCAGCAGCTCTACTTTCCTGAGGTCATTTTGTTCTGAGTTAGAAATTGAAGCAAATTCTGCTCTCTGCTGATCTCACCTGAAAGCACTTAAATACAAGCACGGCAGCTCAAAGCATTATTATCCTGTCAAGATGTTGGAGATCTGGTCGCTCCTGCCAAGCTTCCTCAAGGCAGAGAGCAAACCTCTAAAATACCTTCAGTGGAAAATCAGACCAAGGGATATTTTGCCTTCATTAAAAAAAAAAATAAAAGTTGGAAGGTGTGTCTAGTGCCAAACACAGCAAATATTTCTTCCTTTCTTGTATCCAGCTAACCAGGCACATGCCAACTTGCCATTTCAATTCAGGCAAATTGTGGTCCAAGCACATGAGATCTAGATGATGTAAAGTCTTCATATTAAGTAATAGTAACAGGAAACTTCACCTTACTGAAACTCAGGGAAGAGTACGATACAGGACAGAGGCTCCAAATTGCTGCTGACAGCTAACACTATGTCTGGCTGGAGACAGCCACACACATTCGCCTGGGTATGTACAGCTTTCACTGATATCTAAGTTAAGAGCTACAACAAAGGAGCATATGGCTAGTGAGGCCTGCAATCTTACAACCTGACTGTATTAGAAAATATGCTCCCTCCTAGCATATAAAAAGCATGGTAAGCTTAGATGTTATTAGTGTCTGAGCACTGATGCTACCACTGGCTATAGGAATACACCCTAAATGAATAAGATAGCCTCATGCCCAGTCCCTCTCCATGATATATGCAGGGGCTAGAACATCAGCATGTATTACAGCCTTTAGGTCAAATCCAGATCATGATTTGTTTTTGTACACCTTGTGAGTTAACAATTATTTAACACAATTTTAAAAGGTTCAAAACACATAAACAAAACAACAGGTATCAAAAACTATGTGGTCAGCAATATATATCTAGTCCTTTAGAATTTCTGCTGATCTCCAGATTAAACCAATGATTCAACTTGTTCATATTTTAGTGGCGGTAGAAGTAAACAGAGATGCAGAATCTGTTAATGGCTGAACATGAATGAAGGTTCAGATCCCCTAAGGCACAGGCCTTGGCTCTCTAAGACTTCTTTACATGATTTTCCAATTCCAGCAGGAAGACAAGATGAGTCTATACTCAGGGTATAGTATATTCATCCACACTGAAGACTCAATACTTCCAATCAGCTATCTCCACTCCTACACCCAGGGGCCTGCCTCCTAACTGAGGTCCATACATGCTCTCTGGACCATCCCTTCCTACTTGGTTGTTTGGGGCAGAGTATCTTGTAGCCTGGGATGTCCTTGAACTTCTGACCTTCCTGCCTTCACTCCCAAGAGCTGAGAATCCATGCATGTCCCACGATGCCTACCTTAATTTCTAATAGTTTAAAGAATCTTGTCTGTGTGTACATCATAATATATTTTAGTTTTTGTCATTTTTAACTGCAATAAATTAATAATTAATACAGCTCTAGGAGTGTATTTTAATAAAATTATGTATATAAGCCTTCTGTGGTAGTTTGCACCTATTATCCCAGAACTTGAGGGAGTAAGAATTAAGCATTGGCTACATAACAAGTTTAAGGCTAGCCTAGGTTACCAGAGACTCTTGTTCAAAGCAAACAAAATAGCTATGTAAAACACAAACAAATTTCTCCAAACAAACAAAAAACCAGATATCCTAGCATCAAGTCTATACTTAAAAACCTATTGTACCACTCAATAATAGTAATTAAAGCAGAAAAAATAGGATTAGCTCACCATTGGTTTACCATAAAAAGGAAATCCTTGTAACTGTCTTAAAGCATTTGTGGATGAGCCCAGTTCCTTAAATATAACGAAAGCCTGCCCCCTCATCTTCATGGTCTTTAAAGCCACAATATCTACCACATGTCCAAACTGAGAAAACAGTGCATACAGGGATCTCTTCAATTCTGTACAAATAAGAGGGAAAACAATTTCTGAATGACTAAATTCTTCATAAAATAACAATATAATGACCACTTCTTTAATTAATTATAATTTGAAAGAACACATTACACCATTCTCATTAGCTACCTAATTTAAATAGTTATTTGAAACCATGTATGAGTTTAAACAATTCAAAAGCACTTTAATACCTGCATATTTGTATATTAAAAAATATTAGAGTTGTGTAAAAATGAGATAAAGCATTACAGAGAACTATGAAAGAGGATTTGATGAGACATTAAAACACAGTCTCAAGACACAAGTAAATAAACACATTTTAGCTGTGAAGAAATGTTTTTAAAAGAACATACCTTCTTTTTTAATTTTATCATTCATATTGTTGATATAAATCGTGTGATTTGGCCTGATATCCATGTCTGGAAAAAACCTTCAAATAGCCTAAAAGAAATAAATAATCTGTTATTAGCAAGGAAGGTTAAATCATATAGGTGTATGCCATGCCAAAAGACAAGAACCATTACTGGTAAATTATTTTTCCAACCCAGATGTCAGAAAAATGTCAGTTGGCAGTAGACAATAATTTCTCCCTAGACCCTACTGGGTCTTTTTAGATAAATGGAAAACAATTCTCAAGATTAAAACTTGGTAGTACACCAATACATAGATTTAAAAACATTTTATTCAAGGTACTACTTTTTCCAAACGCCAAATAAATGGTACTATCTTTCCATCTACGTAATGAAATAACTTTTAAAAAGTAACTTACTAATTCTTTTGAGAATGTCATACAACGTATTTTGATCATATTCACTGGAAAATTTTTTTTGAAGTGACTTAAACATTTATGTACGAAACTAGTAAACATACTTATTTAAAAAAATCAATGTAAAAATATTGTAATAGAATAAAATTTACAACGCAGTTCACAGGTGTACTCACAAACGTATTTATTTGAACATTTCTGTGTGTGTGTGTGTGTGTGTGAGTATCACCACAAACGCTGGGGTCAGAGAACCTTTCAAGGCCAGGTTCTCTCCTTCCACCACTTGGGTCTCAGAGGCCCAACTCCAAGTGTTCAAGGTTGGCAAAAAGCGCCTTTACCTGCTGAGCCATCTCGACAGCCCTCAAATGTATTTAGTTTACATACATCACCTCCAGGGCTGCCCTCAGGATTCCCTCTGACAGATTTGAAAGGAATGATACTCTCATAAAACAATTTAGAATGATAGTCAAGAGCTCAGATTCTGGCACCAATGAGATGCGGATTTAAATTCTGTTTATGCTTTTACAATCGGCTTCGTTGAGGAGCAAGTTCCTTTATGTCTCGGGTCCTCAGTTACAAGTTGGGGATAGTAACAGTACCAACAAAAGGCGCCCAGAAGACTAAATGAGACAGATATCTAACGGTCTGTATCAGGAAGTACCTAAAGTTACTATTTATCATTACAAGTTAAATGTCTTAACGTCACACAACATGCTGTGCTGAACATTCCGGGATGGATGACTTACAAAGAGCATGTACAGAGCAGATTAACATTTTATAAGGAACGCTTATCAAAGACCTGCCTCCCTAAATGGGAACCTGGAGAAGGGCTGGGGTCTGAGGGAAGAGGACCAGAGCAAAAGCTGCGGGCTGAAAGAGCACAAGGGAACCCGAAATGCCACACTCCCTCCCACCCAAAAGTCTGCTGGGGGGGGGCGGTGAGGGCTGAGTGTCCAGAGAACCGTAAATGCCCCCAAGCAAACGACGGGCCATTCTCTACCCCAGGGCTAATTCCTATGCACCAGCTTGAGCCTATTCACACACCGGTCAATCTGCCCCGCACGCGGGCCCCGC
>LOEQ01002077.1:33170-45266 GCA_001685075.1 Bramus lutescens | reverse complement strand
AACCCTGCTACTACAAGATCAGCCATATGCAACGGATTCCATTCCATCTACTTAAACTTATGTGGTTTTTTTCTCATATGAAAACCATTTAGGTATGCTGGTAAAAGAAAAATGGCCCAGGTCTTCCTGGACCTATATAAAATAAAATACTGATGGTTTTTCAAGACCCTATCTCACTGTCTAGTTTGAGACAATCACTATTAAAACACCCAACTGGGCAAACCACCGTGAAGCTTCATGGTAGAAACCATGAGGCTAAGCACTTGAATGGTTCTTACTACCTACGTGCCACAAGCTCTGTTTTTTCAGGCCTCTCAGCTGCAGCTCGGTGATAACAGCGCCTATTTTAGGAAATAAGAAAACTTGTCACAGATACCAGCCGTTCATTCACTCCACTGATCGTTTGAACTCCTACCGCAGGAACATAGAAACCTGTTCGATTCCAGAGGGTGTGCGCTGAACAGGTAGGGTCAAGAGCTGATGATGGATGGATGTGTTTACTAGGGACGCCGCAGGAAAACAGCTCAGAATAGATGGATTACTTGAACCATAGAAATTCATTTGCTCGTGGTTCTGGAGGTTGGAGGCTCAACATCTAGGTACTCGTGGATTTTACTGAGGCTTCTCTTTGGCTTGCAAGCGGCTGTTTTCTCAATGTGCTGTCATGGGCTTTTCCTCTGCGCTTGAATCCAATCCCTGGCCTTCCTTCCTCTGTGTATTCTGATTGTCTCTTCTTATACGTCACTCATCAAGCTGGATCAGAGCCCATCGAGCTCATTTTAATTTCATTGCCTTTTTAAGAGTCCTATCTCCGACGACAGCCACATTCTGAAGCATGTGGGGGTTAGCGCTTCCGCAAATGAATTTGGATAGAACACAATTCTCTCATGACAGCTGGGAAGACAATTTGATTCCTCCATCAATATCGTGGGACGTGAACTTCACCCCCTCTAAGCTGGAGCTAAAAACTTTCTTTTCCCAAGCAAAGTCCGTATTCGCGGAAAGGGGAAGGTCTTAAGAAGCACCCTTGAATCCCTGTGAAGCCCCAGGGGAAGCAGCGCTGAGGCAGGCCGCTCAGGTTTGTTTCCAGACGCCGGAAACGATGAATGGCTGTGTGGACCCACTGGAGCATCTGTGTCCCATTGCTCAGAGGGTCTGCTCACAGCTGAAAGGGGGGTATCTGCAGCATACACACACATGTGCACGCATATGCTTTTCCTTTCTGCCTTCTGAATGGCTCAAAAGAAAATAAACTCTCAACCCTGCCACACGAAGCTGAATCCACGCCCTCCGAGGTTCCTGCTGCATTGGTTACGTTCATCCCTGCTCTGGGGCACTTCAAATGCTGTTGATTTATTCGCCCATGAATGTGAATGAGGATAAAGCTCAGGAGCTGTGTTGTTCCTGCTCTTCAGATGGGATTTCACGCTCTAACGGCTGGCTTTTGAAGAGCACCTACTCTTTCCAGCTCTCGAAATTTATTCTGAGTGTATTTTCTCTTAGTCTTCTTAATCTTGAAATAAAGGGCTGCAGGACCCAGTAGTATATTATATTCACCAAAACATTAGTTTAGTTCAATCCCTCAAGACAGTTTAGGAAAACCATTTTAAAATGCTTGCAAAGGGCACCTATGCGTATGGCTGCGCAATCACAACGCGTTGCCTAAATAAGACCTGGAAACGGTGTTTCCAACTTCAAATTTCCTGATTCCCCTAGAGGGCCCAAAAATGAAGAGTTCAGACATAGGCTTTCCTAAGAATATAATGATCATTGTCTGAATATAGCTGTGAACACACACACACACACACACACACACACACACCGCCATGTTCTTCTCTTCCTTCGAAACCCTTCTTAAATACTAAAGATTTTGAAGTTTCAGTATTACGTGGTCATGTAGCTACTTGTCTTGAACATCAGCAGTTAATTCGATGCATAGAAACTTCCTCCTGTTTTGAGTTCAAAGCAGCGGCTCTGAGTGCCGAAAGGCACTATCTTTACCTTCCTTCCCTCCTTTTCAGACAGAAGCTAAAAGTTAACCTCATACAAGCGGCATAGTGATTACAAGTCTGGGAAGGGGTGGGGGTGGCAGAGGCAGAAAGGGAATAAAGATGGTTAATTGGCTAATGGTGGTGGGATAGGGGAAATAATGCTAAAAGCGTTAGCACGGTAAAGTAATTATGGTTAGCAAAAATCCATTGTACTTCTAAACAACCAGTACTGAGGATTTTGGAGGTGACTCATAGCCGATCGCCCTGATTTGAGCATTACACATTGATGCATGCATTGAACTGTCACACCGAGCCCGATAAATAGGTACATTTGTGGAGTGCCAATTAAAAATGTAAAAGCTTTAAAAGGCTGACTGCGAAGGAGAGCAGAGAGCAGCCACCTGGTGGTTGGCGAGAAGCATCTGAGCACAGACGAGAAAGCTTTGTCGGTTTCTACATTCTGCTCTGTTCCAACATGGATTCCCCCTGCAACTTAAGAGATCATTTCACACCCTGTTGCTTCACGTTCCTTCTCATTAAGATCACAGTAGCTTCACCAGGTCCTTCTGTCACAGAAGTATTACGTGGAACAATTAAGGGTTAATTAACTGGGGAACAGCCACATGAGAGAGATAACAAGGATTTCTGCATTTTCACAGGTTTGGGAAAGGCCACTTCTATATCAATTTTAATCAGAATTGTAGGACCTCAATTTTTCATATCTAGCCACACTTTGAGGTTTAAAATGAACACGAATCTCTTGAATTTCTCTCTTCCTAGGTCAGATACTTTTGCCCTGGAAGACTAATTTCTAATACCTATTCCACTGAATTAATCAATAAAATATCTTGCATTAAATTTAGTACCTTTACTGTGGATCATTGAAAATGGCAAGGAATTTTTTCTTGGCTGTTTAAATATTGTGTTGTTATAGCTAGTGCTTATTTACATTAAGTGGAAAGAAATCCCACAGGCTATAGTATGGATTTGCTTTTTCTGTCTATCATTCCCTCCCTCCCTNTTTCTTTCTTTCTTTCTTTCTTTCTTTCTTTCTTTCTTTCTTTCTAAGAAAGGGTTTCTCTGTAGCTTTGGGGCCTGTCCTGGAATTAGCACTTATAGACTAGGCTGGCCTCAGACTCACAGAGATCCGTCTGACTCTGCCTCCTGAGTGCTGGGATTAAAGGCATGAGCCACCACCGCCTGGCTCCATCTATGATTTTCAAAGGAAGATCTCAGCCAAAATCCAGGACAAGACAAACAATGATAGATATTGAATGCAAAGTCAATGATATTTTGTCTGCTTGTTTGTTCAGTTGAATTTTTTATTAATTTATTTGTTTACATTTCTACCTCAGTTTCCCCTCCCTTCTTCCCTCCCACTGCCTCCCCTACCCCCATAAGGGTTGCAACTCGAATGGAAAGGTATCCTGGAAAGTGGAGTCAAGAAATAACACAGAGCACAGCAACTTTACAGCTCTGCTCCAAGGAATTGATTCCCTAAAGCAAGTGTAACAACTTCCCAGGCAGGGGAGTGTTCCCTGAGCGAAGTTCTTACAGCTCTGCTCCAGGGAAGTGTTACAGCTCTGTTCAAGTCCCACAGAGTGCAACAACTCTGTTCCACTAAGGGAAAGTTTCCCCACTGAAAGTGTTACATTTCTACTCCACTCAGCTCTCCCAAAGGTTGTTACAGTTGTTCGACTCCAGGAAGAATGTCACACTACACAACAAGCTGCTCTGAAGAAATTTATTGGGAAGGGAGAATCCAAGAGGGTCACTGTTTTGGGTGAGAAGCTGCAGCAACCTATACAGAGCACATAGATTTCTTGGTGGTGGGAGGGATGGGTGGGGGGAANGAGTTTGGGGGTGGTGATGACAAGCCTTCCAGGGTGGCTCGGGATTGGTGAATTTTTGTAGTTTGATTCTGGGACAAGCTTAGGGATTGGTGAGATTCTGTGTTCAGGGACTTCAGGGATTGGTGGGATTCTACAGCCTGACTCCTGGGGCAAGATCAGGGATTGGCGGGGATTTTGAGCCCTGGTCTTGGGGTCAAGTCAGGGTCAGGGTGTTTTTCCTTGACCCCAGTCTCAGGTCTAGTCAGGAACTGGGTATTTTTTTTCCCTTGATCCTTTCCCCTCATCCTTCTAATCCACTCCTATTCTGTTTCTGTTCAGAAAGGAGCAAGCCTCCCATGATTATCAACAAAGCATGGCGTATCAAGCTACAGTAAGACTAAACATCTCCTCTTATATTAAGGCTGTGAAAGGCAATCCATATGAGGAATAGTTCCTAAGAGCCAGCCAGAGCATCAGGGACAGCCCTTTCTCCTACTGTTAGGAGTCCCACAAGTAGACCAAGCTACACAACTGTCACATATATGTGGGCCTAGGTCAGTCCCATGTAGGCTCCCTGGTTGTTGGTTCAGACTCTGCGAGTTACTATGAACCCCGGTTAGTTGTTTCTGTGAATCTTCTTGTGATGTCCTTGACCTCCCTGGCGCCTACAATCCTTCCTCCCTCTCTTTAGCAGGATTCCCCTAGCTTAGCTTGGCTGTGGATCTCTGCGTCCATTTCCATCAGTTAATGAATGAAGGGTCTCTGATAACAATTAGTGTCATCACCAATTTTTTTCTTAATTAACCAATTAATTAATTTTCCCCAGCCCAATCACAGTTTCTCTTCCCTCCCTTCTCTGCTCCCAGTTCTTCCTCCCATCCACCTCTACATCCATTCCCTTTTCCTTCCCTTCAGAAAAGTGCAGACCTCCCATCTATATCTGTCAGCTGTGGCCTATCAAGTTGCAGCCAGACTAGGCACCTCCTCTCCTATTAAGACTGGAGGAGGCAACCCAGCAGGAGGAAAGGGTCCCAAGAGCAGGCAACAGAGTCAGAGACAGCCCCTACTTCTTCTGCCAGGAATCCCACAAGAGGACCAAGCCAAACAACTGCAACACATGTGCAGAGGGCCCAGGCCAGTCCCATGCAACTTCTCTGGTTGGTGGTTCAGTCTCTGTGAGCCACCATGAATCCTACTCAGTTGACTCTGTGTGTTTTGGTACCACTGGCACCTATAATTCTTCTGGTTGCCTGCTGGCTCTCCAAATGCTGATTTGCAAGGGTGAGCTACTTTCCTCTCTGTCTTCCCACTGAGCATTGTTGTAGCTTGAATACCCCAGATCAGTGATGCCCAGGCAAACCTGATGTCTAGGTGATGGCTGGGATTCTCATCTCTCTTCTACTTCAGACTTAGTGGGGGCACAGTTATCAACCCCTGAGCATAAGCTTTCACCACCACACACAGAGTGCCTTACTCTCTTTCCACTAACACAAGCCAAATCACTTTCTTGTAGAAAGTAGAAAATCTCTGCCTCTGTCTTAGCCAGTGGTAGAGAGAGAATCCTCTTTGCTAGTTTCCCCCCTAATACATGCTGCTACAATTCCCAAAGAAACATATTCCCCAGTGTATCAGTGTGGAAAGTCAGTTCAATTCCATTCAATTCAACCAACTAATGTTTGTCAGTCATTGATGTGATAGCCTGGGACAATGAGGTAAGACTTAAGGAAGAGAATATTAGGCAAAACATTGAGGTGGTGCCTGTGTCCATTGGTCCCACCTCTTCACAGCAAATCTTATCAACATCTGTGGAGATAAGCACAAGGTGTGAAAGAAGATGAAAGTTCTTTTGGTGTTAAGTGTCCATAGCTGGGATTACATTGAGATCATACTTATGAAGAAGAAATGCTTTACTTTTGATGGATTCAAAGAATGTTTTGGGCAAATTCCTCCAGATAAAGCTGTTTTCTTTTATATATCTTGTACCAAACCTCTTTCCAATAATAGAATGATTGAGCACACTTGTAGATAATCAAAACTTCCATTTAATTAAAAGTATTTATTAATATTTTAAGTTATCATACCAAGGAATGGATGTCATGATATTTTCTGAGTGTGGGTCTTTATACGTATATAACTCATTCACCTACTCCATTCATGGCCCCTCAAGGTGATTATAGAGCAAATAATTTTGCTACAAGATGCTAGGCTATCCAACCCAGTATCATATAATTTTAGAATAAGAAATTGCTACATAATCTCTATACTTTACCCAGTTGTTTCTTCCTAGTTTGGGTTTTTTATTGTGCATAGATAGTCTACATTCACATACTTGATTAAAATGCAACTTGACTGATTGTTGAATGGTCACAAAGTCTTTCTGTAGATGGACTTTTTTGGAGGGCTGCAAAAAATGACATAGAGACTTATTATTAACTATGGCTAGGGTTTTCCCACAAGCTGCTCTAACTTAAATCAATCCATTTCTATTCATCTACATATTGCCTTATACTTATGGCCTTTACCTCTCCTCCTGCATATCTGTTCCTTCTGCCTCTGCTGGTGACTCTGTCTTTCTTCTTCTCAGAGCTTTCTCTGTTCAGAAGTCCCTGCTATACCTCCTGCCCTGCTACTGGCCATTTATGTTTTTATTAAACCAATCACAGTAACATTATCTTCATACAGTGTAAAGGAATATTCCAAAACATTTTCCCTTTTGTTTAAAAAAGGAAAGAGTTTTAACACTAACATTGTAAAACTATATAAAAAAGAACAATTATCAGGTAAGAATTACATTTATAATGTCCAGTTCATTTTCATTTGGCAAATTTAGAAAAAATACTCCATTAACTATCCTATATTAATCTAAACTTTTATACCTAAACCATCTTTGTCATAACTTGTATTACC
Source organism: Bramus lutescens (assembly GCA_001685075.1). Lineage (NCBI taxonomy): Eukaryota > Metazoa > Chordata > Mammalia > Rodentia > Cricetidae > Bramus > Bramus lutescens. The sequence goes on along the minus strand of LOEQ01002077.1, from coordinate 38,536 downwards.
ATCCTAAAAATATCTTTTTAGACTTTAAAACATCTTTTTAGTGAACAATGTGAGCTTTTTTGCTTCTCAATCTTATAAACTTATGTAAGTTTCTTTTCTGAATTTTGGTGACAAGGAAAAATATAAAACTATAACTATCTAGTCTTCATTCCCCGTCAGAGACCCAAGAAGATAAAATATTACTTGAGTAAACAGCAAGTGTAGAGAAAGCAATTTCCAAAACTACAGAAATAACAGAGACATCCGGTTATCTGGACAATCACCCCACAGTTCCTTCTCTGAAGTAGAGTGGTGCTACCAGAAATAGCCATGTCTCATTGCCATGAAAAGCCTTGTGTTATTAAAAAATCTTAAGTGCCAAATTCTGTAGCTCTTTGAAGTGTTTGAAGGCAATCTGTCTATCTAAAACATATCTCTGTTTGACCCTGAAAAGGTATCTAACACGGACACAACTTGATTGTTATAGATAACTAACTACTACTAACCTACCTCTCTTTATTATCTGTAATAGTAGCTTTTAAGGACTAGAACTTTATATTACATTTTAAAAATGAGGTGCATAGGCACGATACTTTAAAAATATTAGAAACATATATACAATGTTAAAACAAAACAAAAACAACTTTAAATTTGTATCAATATCTAAAAACTCATACCAATGTAAAATATTTAAAATTAGTAGTTGTTCTTGTAGTTTAAAAGTAGATTCAATAGTCAACACTTTTATCCTATCATTTCTACATCCCCCATTTCTTTTTAAGAATGAGATCCCTGAATCTAGTCTCTCCTATTTAGTTTTTATCTGGTCATGATCAATAACACTTTGTAACCAATCGCCCTAAACAATGACAAACTGAATGACCCAAAGCCACCTATCCAACTTCTTGGGAATCTGAGTGTTGTGTTTTCTGGACTACTTCCTGTTTTCTCAGGGCACCGGCATCTATCTTTGGGGTGAGAAAATTAGAATAATGGTCAAATCCTGGATGGAATAGCTTATGAGGCTGGACCATCTCAGTCAGCAACCTTGAAGCTGCTCTAGATGCAGAATTCCGAGGAAACTGCAACAGAGACACACTGAGAGGCTGGATCACCTAGGCCACCCATTCTCATTGGTGTCTTGTCTCCTTGCTCTGAAAACATACAAACTTCTAACGCTAACATCTGTATCTGCATTAACAAAAGTATGAGATGTACAGTGTGCACAAGTCAACTAAAGATGATTTTTTGTTCTATGTTTGAGCAGTAAAAGGCATCTCTTAACTTTATAAGTCCATTTGGACTATATAACCAAACTATAGAATAAATCTCTATCCATACCATATGGAAGGATGGCATGTAATAATAACGCATGAGGATTCCATAGTCAGTAAGATTTATCATGTCTCATCTCACCTCTGAGATGGTCCCATGCAAAATGATCAGCTTAGTTGTCACTTGCCCTGTAGTCTTTCTTGGTTTCCTCCTCCATGTCTTCAGCCAAGATGCTCAGGAGGTTTCCCCTGGTCAAACCTGATCTCTATCAGCCTTGAATGAATCCACAGCCTTTTGTTTTCTGTGGAAATAAAAGCATAACTTCTTCCTCAATATATCATATTTTTTTACTTCCATATTGAAGTTAAGACATTTTTAAATATATATGCTGGTTTAATTTACAAGTTTTTATATTACAATGTCTGTCAGCAGCTATTGTTTGTTCATCAGTAATCAAAAATTTAAAGTCAATACACCACCACACAGGACCCAGAGTATTTGTGTATTTCCCATCTTAGTATGGCTTATTCTTTTTTAACTTTATTTCTATCTTTAAAGACTTTACTATCTTTAAACTACTTTATGTATATATACCCTTTTTCTTTTTCTTAAGCCTACATACATTGTTAAACACACTGTAATCTATTTAGAGTTCCTTTTCTGTTTGAACCTGCTTTACTGCAGATCTGTACCCTCTTTTACCTGCATGAGCAAAACTTTAAACCTCCATGCAGCTCTGCTTATGTATGCTGGCAGCTCAGACCCACAGGCAGTGACCAGGACACGTCTCTATAACATGGCCCATGTGAGAGAATGCAGGACTAGGAAGCCACATTTAGCTCTGCTTTTGTGTGTTTCGAACCTTTCAAAAAAGCTTTCTTGGGTCTTATTTAGAAATACATGCCCCAGATTGAACACCATTTTTCATCAGGGCCGGTGGCTCCCCAATACTGACATGGAGGCTTATTATTAATTATAGAAGCTTGGATAATAGTTTAGGCTTGTTTCAAACTAGCTCTTATAGCTTAAATGAACCATTTCTATTAATTAACTTTTTGCCTTGCAACCTTATCACCTCATCTCTGTACTGCCCATCCTGTTCTCTCTTTGTCTCCTGACATCTCCATCTTCTTCCCAGTGTCCTCTCTGTCTGGAAATCCTGCTTCACTATTGGCCTTTTCATTAAACCAATCAGGGTGACACATTTTCAGAGTGTATAAAAAGATTATTCCACACATCTTTCTTTCCCTGATTTCTTGAATGTATTCTTTATTTTATGACGGGCTCTGATTCGTGAAACAATCGCTAGAGTGACTTGTGGGGGCTCTTGACCATGTTCATGCTGTGGGCTTCCACTTCTCATTGCCATCAGAACCCAGTTAAAGAAGGAGCCCAGGATAATCCAAGGAATGATGAGAGACACATATCCCAGGTGACTCAAACACACCCTCACTTCAGTCTATAACTCAGGCAGCCCCCAGCTTGCCATAGGGCTATAAACATGTGACAGGGCTTAATCTGAGCTTAACCAAGTCCATGCTAGAAAGAAGAAACCTCTACTCCTTCCCCTGCCATCTCCAGAGCTAAATAAATGCCCACCTTTCAAGTCATTGATAGTAATGGAAGCTGATGGCAAAGCAAAAATTATATGAACTAATGCACATGAGAATTAATGGTAAATGAGGAAGAAGTGAGTTCAAGGAGACGGAACATTATTTTGTAGTAAATTGCCAGCGTCTTCTAAAAATAAAATAAAATAATTTCATTCAAATTAACATACAAGTAAAAACATGGCAAGTTTGTTTAAGAAAGCCACTCTTGACAAATGAGTATTCTACATCTCAATGAACTTCTGTACAATTAAAATCTATTATGAAGCTATTGAGTTTCACTAAAGTTTTGCACTCTGACTCTCAATTGTGATTTTTCAGGTTAATTTATGTTTATTTTATGTATATGGGTGTTTTGACTGCAAGTATGTCTGTATACCATGTGCATGCAGTGCCTGCCTGGTCCAGAAGAGGGTGTTGGATCCCCTGGGGCTAGACTTACAGATGGTTGTGAACTATCATGTGGGTGCTAGAAATAAAACCCAGATTCTCAGGATGTGAAGCTAGTGCATTTAATCAATGAACTATCTCCAGCTCCTCATTACAGTTATATTTACTTACACAAACACATGTGCACACACAAGCATGCACACACATACACACAATAGATAGACAGACAGACAGACAGACAGACAGACAGACAGACAGACAGACAGATCAGAGTTGAAATTGGGGGGAGCTTTCTATCTTTCTATCCTTTTTCAAAGTAACTTCTTGGAAACATAAATTCTCTGTATAGCACAGAACAGAGTCTCAGTGCTGAACTTTCAATTTTTTGAAAGGAAAGGCACAGTTATAGTTTCTGTTTTTTACTTTTCGAGGAGAATCTTCCCCATGGGGTGGATACAAGTTCTCATTGCACCTATTTCCTAATTTCATTTCTACTCCTGGCCAATTGTTGACCACATAAGGTTGCACACAGGCACATATATCACCATCTGAATGCAGAACTGAACCTCTTCTCACAAGGGTGTTTGCCCAAAAGGCTGCTGCTATTTACTATGGAGTTTTGCCAAGATAACCTTTGGCATCCTTCAAAGACTTCTTATGACAACACAGTATCTATAATGCAACATGCTTTCAAGGACTGAAATATAACCCCGACAGAACATAAAGATAACTCTTCTTATAAATAAATGCAACACTATTTCCTGCACTTTGAGGGAAGCAAAACTACAAATAGTTTTCAAGTGTATTCACAAAGTGTCTCCTGAGGCTCCCCACACAGCTCTTCCTTCCCTTTGTGAAATTTAAGAAAATGTGAAACACACACACACACACACTACACCTATGGCATGAATGTTGTTGTGGTGTGGACTGCACATGTCATAACAGTCTCTTAAGATTATTACAGAGCTAAAAATGTCTCATAGTCCATGGTGCTGTAGCTGTTGTAATAGCTAAGCACAACTTGCTACTTCTGTGTTTGTGGTGATGCTGGTGTAAAACTTAATGCACATAGCCAATTATGAAAATGTACAGCACACACCATCCATTCAGTATATACTGTTTGAGAATGACTATAAATGAATATGCTATTAATTTATAAATCTTACCATACAATGCTTATCACATTTTAGCAAATAATCATTCTACTTACTAAAAAAAATTACAGTCAAATAATGTGTCTTGTTATACATACAATAGCCTTACCCACCTCTTGGCTAACCCACTCATGAATGCATAATTGTTATTTGTGCTTAAATTATCCTGAGTTACTGTGTTCATCCTAGTCTAGGCGTCAAAGGTTCTACCATGTACCTACCTACCTGTAATCTGAGTGTGTAATAGGTTGTACTCTCCAAGTTTATCTCAGTATATTCTCTGATTTCATACTGATAAAATCACATAGTGACACATTTCTCAGAGTATATTGCCAGTGGCAAATGATTGTAATTAAAAAGTATGTAAGTTACAAAAACAAGAAGCAGTGATTTGAGTAGATGCAGTGGCTTGAAGGTCCCTCTAAAACACACATTCAAGCTCAAAAAAATTGTCATTGTAATCATATTAGCAGGTAGAATTTGTAGGAGGTGATCAAAAGATGGCAATATAGCTCAGTGCTAGAGCTCTTGTCTTGCATGTAAAAGACCCTGATTTCGATTCTCCCCTCTAGGAAAAAGGGGGTGACTTCATCAGGAAGGGCTCTGCCCTCATGCATGATTTGCTGTTATTTTCAGAAAAGTGAATCTGCCATCATGGAATAATAAGTCGGGATCTATTTCTCTTTTCTGTGGAGTGCTCACTTGCCCTTCTACTATCCTATAAAGCAACAAGGAATGTCTTAATTAGATACTGAGGCCACAGTCTTGGTCTCCCCAGCTCTGAGAATCATGGGCCAAATAGAATTCTCTTTCAAACTATCTGCCTATGATAACATAGAGGGAAGTGAGAAGGGGAGGAGGGAGAGGTCTTGGGGGGTTGGGACGGTGGGGATTGAGGAAGGATAGTTGAGGGAGCATGGAAGTAGATATCTTGGTGATGGGACCCATTTTAGGGTTG
>LOEQ01002076.1:179178-190837 GCA_001685075.1 Bramus lutescens | reverse complement strand
CAGCTGAGGAGAGGGCGCCTGAACTGGCCCTATCCTATAGTCACACTGATGAATGTCTTGCATTTCACCATAGAACCTTCATCTGGCCATTAATTGGGACAGAGACAGAGACCCACACTGGAGCACTGGACTGGGCTCCCAGGTGAAGTTGATGAGGTGCTTTCCCCCAAATAATTACACAGAAACCATATTATTTAAATCACTGTTTGGCCCATTAGCTTTAGCTTCTTATTGACTAACTCTTACATCTTAATTTAACCCATCTCCATTAATCTGTGCATCACCACCAAGTTGTGGCCTAACAGCAAAGTTTCACACATCTGTCTCTGGCAGTGGCTCCATGGCTTCTCTTGAGCCTGCCTCCTTTCTACCAGCATTCAACTTAGTTTTTATGGCCTAGCTCTGTTCCCCTATAGCTCTGATATAGGCCCAAATCAGTTCCTTTATTTATCAATGGTAATAACAGCATACAAAGGGAAATCCCACATCACCTCCCATTTTCTTTTTAAATAAAAAGGAAGGTTTTAACTTTAACATAGTAAAATTACATATAATAAAACAGGTATCAAGCAAGAATTGTAGATACAATACTTATCTCTACTTTATCTTTTATCATAACTAAGGAAAACTGTAACTATAAATTCTTCAACTCCATCAAAGACTCCAGAATGATATAGTATTACCTAGGTAAACTAGAAGTTCATTGTAAGCAATATCCAAAACTCTAGAATTGACAGAGTCATCTTGCTGCCTGGACAGACACCCAAAATTCTTCTATACCATTGAGGCATCCATCTTAAACCTACAGGCCCATAGTATCCAGCAGACTTTTTCATGAAGCAGGAAATTTCAAAGGCAGTTCTTGCCCATATTGGCAGTTTGTCAGTCACTTTTTCCAGTGTCCTGAAGAATGTCTGGCAGACTCTTTTATGAAGCAGGCGCCTGAAGGATAGTCTTACCTTTAGGCAACTTCAATAGGTAATTCTTTCTTGTCCCTGCATTTCCAGTTTATCAAGAAGTCCAAAAAAGAGCAGTTTTCTACCCAAATGGATAACCAACAGCATAAAGAGCCTCTTCAATGCCCATCTTCCTCTTGAAGTAGATTAGTGTTGCTAGGAGCAGATGTGTCTCACTGTCAAGAAATGTCCTAAATTCTTAAACATTTTAAATGCCATATTCTGTAGTCTTTGAAGGTTTGAAAAATACCTATCTATCTGAAATACATCTCTGTATATCTATAAAATCTAAGTAAGATGACTACAAGTTTGACTATTATAGATGATCATCTATTAGCCTATAATTCTTAATTATACATTACATTTTAAATATGCTGAATAAACACAATACCTTAATCAAGATCAAAAATATACATATAAAGTATAACAAAATTGACCTTAAATTTGTGTCAATAAACCAAGATCCATACCAATACAAATCTCTATAGCATATCGCCTTTTAAATGTAAAGAAATATTTATGGACAATATTTGGGAATATGGGTGTTGTTCTCTCCAAACTTCTTCCTGCTGTTTATTGGGTAAAGTAATTTTTGAGGGGTGTTCAAGGCAACATTTCAGAGGGTCTTTGTCTAGAATGATTCTGTAAGTTCTCATCCTCTGTCAAAACAAAAGAACCTCTTTTTCAAAGCAACCTATCCTTAGACTCAAATTATAAAGTCAAGATACCTTTATGTTGGTTTAGCTTATCATCCTGTACAATAAAATGTCTCTCTGTACTTAGCTCCTTTACAGTCAAAAAATTGAAAGAAGACACAATAATATACATAATGCAGACTCTTTGTGAATTTTCCACTTTAACATGGCTTAGTTATTTTTACTCTATTACTTTTTCTGTACCCTTTCTCTTTAAAGACTTTGTTTAAAATTTTTATAAACCATTTACTCCTCTTATGACTCTCTATAAACTTTTTCTTATCTCTCCCAAGCCTGCATACATTTATCCAACACTGAGACCCATTTAGAGGTCTTTTATGACTGAATTTGTCCTATTATGTATATGTAATACTTTTCTTTTACTTATGACTTCTCTTTTTATTCTGCTGACACTCAGAGTCCAGATTATGTTTCAAAAGAAATGGTACAGTGTGACAATCTCAAAATCTTCTTGTTTGTTTTTTATTTTATTATTATTATTGTTATTAAAAATTTCCATCTCCTCCCCTCCTCCAAATTCCCTCCCCCTCCCTTCCCCCTCCCCCTCCATTTCCAGTCCAAAAAGCAGTCAGGGTTCTCTGCCCTGTGGGAAGACCAAGGTCCTCCCCCCTCCATTGAGGTCTAGGAAGATGAGCATCCACACACACTAGGCTCCCACACAGTCAGCATATGAAGTAGAATCAAAATCCAGATACCTTGTCCTTGGCTTCTCAGTCAGCTCTCCTTGTCTAGGAGAACTTTTTAAAATGCTAAGTGCTTCTTAAAAACTTAAGCTGCAGCGTTGCTAGGCTGTATATGGTACACTCTGCTTACTTCACACAGTCCAGCATGGCAGAGCTGCTCGCTGCCTCCAATAGCCATGCATAATGCCCCATCTCTAGTCAGGAAGCTGGTCCATGTTGCCACCAAGCAAGTTGTAGCATGTTGCTCACAAAGAGCATTTAAATTCAAATGCCTAGTCTCCTGAAAGTGCCGGAGGTCATGCTAGCTTCAGTGCCCAGAAAGCTGGCATTTCAAAATGGCCACAGCTTTTTTTTTTCTACTAAAACTTTTCTTAAGGGAGCTGTGGCACACCACCAGCAAACAGTTTGCTAAACTTCTGTGTCTAGAATTCCTTTGCAAGCCCTTTCAGCTTTTAAGTGGATTTAATTGGTCACATGTTCACCAATTTGTTGGAGGAGGCTGCTTGTTGGTTCTCTGCTACTTTGCCCCAATTAATCACACAGAAACCAATGATTTAAATCATTGCTTTGCTTAGTCCATTAGCTTTAGCTTCTTATTGGCTAACATTTACACCTTAATTTAACCCATCTTCATTAATCTGTTCATCACCACCATGTCGTGGCCTACCAGCAAAGTTTTAGCATGTCTGTTTCCAGCACTGCTTTCTCCCAGCCTTCAGCTTAGCTTTCCCTGCCTAGATCTGTTCCCCTTATAGCTCTGCTATAGGCCCAAAGCAATTGCTTTATTTATCAATGGTAATCATAGCATACAGGGGGAAATCCCACATCACACAATTTCTAAATTGAGACATACTATTTAAAGTTTTTGTCTTAATCATAGGTCATATAATTATATAATATCAAAATATATAGCTAAGTTACATTTACATATTACACTGTAGAAACCATTAAACAATGATCTGAAACATATACTATACAACATCAAAATCAAGATTTTATACAGTATAACCATTCATTAATAGTATTTAATATTACTGTACTTCATGCACTGAAAGTGATTGTTTCAAATTATCACCTATTGAGTTTTAAATATCATATTAATTTTCTTGTTTAATCTGAGGATTGCAATTTTATTCAAACATAAGAAAAGGCTTGATTCATAAGAGCAGAAAATGGAAACCACCTAGGCATTACTAAACAGCATTCTTATATGGTTTATGCTTCAGTACTATACTTGAGTTCCTGCCTTATATTCGCTTGATGATGAATTGGGATCAGGATGTATAAGCAAAATACAGCCCAGCTGTTACACTTCCTGAAATACCAGAATTTCTGTACAATTAAAATAATCAAGTATGTTAAAGATATAGATTATTTTATAAAATGTAAAAGCAATGGGGATTAGCATAAATGCATGGCTTCATACCTTTCAAAACTTTATGACGGAAAAGAGGTTTAAAAAAATCCTGGAGAAATCATTAGTGTGTTTCAGTGTGTTTAAGTTTGCTTGCAATCAAAGCAGATGAGAAGAGCTGTTTAGACAGACTCATTAGCCATTGTTAAAGACTAAAAGAAAAAAAGACTTCATAATTTGTAGTTTTGAATATTCCTATATTTCCAGTTTAAATATTTATTTTAGTTAAGGCCTTCTTTTACCTGAGGTGTTGCTGTGACCACATACCTTACTCTTCTGAATTAAAATGCAAACATATTTCAATTACTGAAAAATCTATTATAAATATAAAACACTTTGCTTAGACTATTTACTATGAGGAAGTAATAACTCATTTGCAAATTATTCTTCCTTGCTATTTATTATTTTTTGTCCATAACAGAGTGAACTGAATTTCAAGTGAACATCAATTATAAAATATATTTGCTCTTAAATTGAAAGAGTATCATACAGTTGCTAAGGTATCAAAAATATTAAGTAACTTTGGAAGAAATGGAAATCAAAATTCCCATAAGATTTCACGAAAATTTTTTTCTTGTCAAAAAGAGCTATATACTTACTTACTTCTATGTATTTACCTTCTTATTAAATAAGAGTAATTTGAAATTTTTCTGCATCTGACATTGATACTACTGAAGGACTTATTCCCTTACTTTTAAATTTAGTGTAAGGTAAGCTTTCTTACAGGATGCTAGACATGGTGTTATATGATTTCATGTTTATTCTGTTGGTTTAGTCTTGCTTTAGTCTAGTCTTTCCTCACCATGATCCTATTTTTTTCCCTTTTGGAAACATAATATACAATCTGTCTCATTATATGTTGGAAATACATAAATATTTAAATTTAATTGTAGAGCACAGTTAAGAAATTGCCCTAAGTCTCAGAGAGACCTTTGAATTTGGACTTTTGAACAATGCTGAAACTCTTGAAGAATATGAGGATTTTTGAAATTACACTAAATATGCTATGCACTATGAAAAGATTCTATAGGGATCAAGTGGCTGAATGTGGTGGTCTAAATGAGAAATGTCACATGTAGTTGTGTGTATTAGAACACGATCTGCAGTTGGTGGCACTCTTTGTGGATGTTATAGAAATTTTAGGAGGCAGGGCACTGCTGAAGTAACTATATCTGTGGGAGCAGGTTTTTTTGAGTTTATAGCATCCTTTCATCTCTGTCTCTCTCTCCTTTTTTCCCATTAACAGTCTCCTTCTCCCTCTGGATTCCTGTGTTTAGATAAATCGTGATCATTTCTTGCTGCCATGCCTTAACTGTCTCACCCTGATAGACTTTGTCTCTGGAACTATAAATCAAAGTAAATGTATTCTGGCATATTTTGCTCTTGATTATGGTATATTATCATAGCAAAAGAAAATTTTGTGTAATGGAAGAAAAGGAGACAATTTCATTATTTTCATGGTTTTCCAAATATTGTTTGTAGAAGAGACTCTGCTTAACCCAGCAATGGCATCACTATAAAATATGTCATTCTGACTACTGTCAATATATATAGATTTACTTGTCAGATAAGTCCAGTTGATATATGTAGTTCTATTATGCCATTGCCATGGTATTTTTATTTTGTATGTGATATATATTTTTAAATCATAAAGTAAAATATCTAAAACTCTGTTTTTTCACAATACTGATTTGACCACTCCAGAATTTTTTGGTCCATATGAATTATAAAGAACATCTTTGTAACTCTTATTAAAATATCACTATAACTTTTTAAATTAGAGCAACATATACATACACACATTTCAACATATTAAGTAACCTTATTCATTGACTTAAAGGATGTCTAAACTTTTTTTCAAGATCTCATAGTTTGCAGTGTAAGTGAGCACCTCCTAGGTTATTCCTAGTTCATTGTTTTGTATGATAATTGAATTCTTAGGCTAATTTCTGGAAATACATTGTTAACACATAGAAATACAAATGTTATATGTAAATTTAGTGTCCTGTAATTTTCCCAAATAAGTTTGATAGCATTACTAGATTTTGGAGTCTAAGGGATTTCTTTCTTTTTCCATTTTTTTAGAATTACACTTTTTCATCTTTTTTATTTTACCTTTTCAAAAAGCTGTCTTTTCTCATTTTACATGCAAAATTCATTTTCCACTCCCTCCCCTCCTCCCATTCTCTCTCCCTCTTCTCCATCCAACCCCCATTCATTCCTCAGAGAGGGTAAGGCTTCCCATGGTGAGTCAATAAAATCTAGCATATTGCTTTGAGGCAGGACCAAGACCCTTCTCAATGTATCTAGGCTGAGCAAGATATTCCTTCCGAGAGAATGGGTTTGAAAAGGCCAGAATAAGCAGTACAGATAAATCCTGGTCTTACTGCCAGTGGCCCCACCGTCTACCCCAGCAATATAACTATCACCCATCAAAGGACTAGTTTGGTCCTATGCTAGTTCCCTCAATATCAGGCCAGAGTTGATAGGCTTCCATTAGCTCAGATAATCTGCTTCAGTGGGTAGCCCCATCAGAGTCTTAATATTTTCCTGGTATTCTACTCTTCCCACTCTTGGACTTGACTTTGGGAGCTCAGCCCAATGATCCTCTGTGGATCTCTGTTCCATTATGTTGGATGTTGGTTCTATTATGACATTTAAGACAGTCATCAATCTGACTACAGGGCTTTCTATATCTTATGCAAACAGATGTCCACATATATGTATCCTTGTCTGTGCTGTTTGTATTTCTTATTTGATAAATTCCGTGAATTTTATGATTTTCATTTTCTTGATAGTGTTCTTAAGGGATCCATTTTTGAGTACTTTCATTTATCATCTATACCAGGACATGCTTGAGAGTGAGTGCTGTACTATTAATAATTATGAACTGCTTGGCAAACGGATATGTCACCTTATTTCCAGCTCTTAAGGATATTCACAGAGATCCATACTGAACTTCATACAACAGAAAGGAAGTTACATTATTTATTTTCTTGGTGAAAAGGAGGGCTTAGCTTTCAAATCGTTATGGTTACATGATAATAGAGGCAAGCTGTATAAACATTATTTTTGCTGATGTTGCATTTTACAATGTTTAATTAATTAATTAATCATTTAATTAAATGAGAATCTGTGTTGGGGAACTTATGTGCTATTCCAGATATATAGTGGTCAGAGTCAGTTTTCTCCTTCCAACATGTGAATCCCTGTGTTTGAACTCAGGTGGTGACACTTGGCAACAGTTACCTTAATGATTAACTGAACCATTTCACCAGTCCTTCAAAACAATTTTAAACTCAGTACAATATATGCTAACTGTTAATCAAGACAAAATGCTTAACCACATTATTAAGTGTTAAAGTCCTATACATGCTTAGGAGAATCACTACTATAAACACAGAAAATACTACCTCCCTTCTGAACTTACCTTGATAGTTTCCAAGAAATTTCACCTGTTTTTATTTAAGATTATCTAAGTAGAGATTATGTTGATCTCTAGTCATCAGTATATCTGTCTCATGCTCATCAATCCATAATATTTGTTATCTTGAGGGCCTTTTTTTTTCCTTTTCATGCTTCATTAAGGTGAGAATATAAGTTTCTCAATACCGTCTAGATGTTTCTGCTTCTGCCCTTTCCATTGGAACTTCCATACCACAGAAGAAATAAATGAAGCACCACTCTTCACACACAGAGAAACAGATACCCAACCACAATTACAGACAGACAACATACACAAACACACACATATATAACATATATTTTTATATGGATTTTGGGTAGGTACCTGTTCATTTATGTATGTATGTGTCCACACACAATGAGTGTGTTTCTGTGTATGTATGAATGTGCGTGTGTGTGTTTGTATTCATGAGTGTGTATATGTGTATGTGTGTGTGTGTAATTTAGTTTCATGGACTTGCTAGCTTCCTTCCCAATAAACTATTGTCTTTCTTATCCAAAATTCCACCTCCAAAAAAAGATTTAGCATGTAGTGTTGCCTCTGAGTATTTTCAAAGGAAATCAAACATTAAACAGTGCTGAAGTGAAGTTTCCTCCACTTATAAAAATATATAGATTTTTTACAGTTTTTAAAGAATTTCTCTTATTCATGAGTTTTTCATCCTTTCAAAGTAAACATTTTTGAAATTTATCACTTCCTCTCCACCACTAATGGAAGTCTTTCTTTTTGGGGGTGTCACCTTTATCTTGGTCCTAAAATACAACATTCAGATACTATTTAAAGTGAATTTTCCTTCATGAAAACCCAGTGTTTTTTCCTGTTAATAGTTTTCAATTTTTTTTCCTTTTAATAAAAGGAGCTTTTTTTCTCATTCAATACATCATGACTAAAATTTTCCCTCCCTCAGTTTATCTCAGTTCCTCCCTTGTCTTGGGATCTTCTCCCTTACTGTCTCTCAATTCATAGGACATTGTTTACCTTTAGTTCCTACAATCTCTTCAGGATTCGCTGAGCTCTGAGGGGAGGGATTTGATGGAGACCTTCCATTTAAATTTTCTTTCCATGATAGGGAAAAACCACAGTGACTCCTGATCTGAGCTAGAGGGAGCTCACAGACTGTCAACTGGGGATGCTGCATGGAACCAAATTAGGCCCTATGAATGTGTGTGGCAGTTTTGTGGCTTTGTCTCTTTGTGAGCCCATGCCAGTGGGACCAAGACTTATTCCGGGTGGATGAACTGGCTTAAACAGACCTAAACAGAGAACTCTCAACAGAGGAATCTAAAATGAATGAAAGATGCTTAAAGAAATATTCAACATTCTTAGTCATCAGAGAAATGCTAATTAACAACTCTGAGATTCTAGTTTAGACCTGTAAGAATGCCCAAGATCAAAAACACTGATGACAACTAATGCTGGAGAGGTTGTGGGGAAAAGGGAACACTTCTGCATTGCTGGTGGGAATGCAAGTTGGTACAACCCCTTTGGATGTCAGTGTGGCTATTTCTCAGAAAATATGAAGCAACCTTTCTCAAGATCCAGCAATACTACTTTTGTGTATATATTCAAAGGGTGTTCAATAATGCCACAAGGACATCTGCTCAACTATGTTCATAACAGCTGACCCATTATATCTAGTCTCTTCTTGGCCAACACTCACATCTTGATCTAACCCATTTCTACCAATCTGTGTAACACCATGTGATTGTGGCTGACCTGCAAAATGGCAAGATTCTAACCTATGTCCATCTCAAGCAGGAGATTCATGGCATCTACCACACTGTCCTTCTTCCCAGCATCTTGTTCTGTCTACTCTACCTAAGTTCTTCCCTATCAAAAGGCCAAGGCAGTTTCTTTATTCAACCAATGAAAGAAACACAAATACAGAAAACTCTCCTACACCAAAGAAGTAATAAAAATCTTTCTAGATTTCAAATGAAAATTAATATGGAGCATATCTAAATTTATGTAATACAATAAAAGCTGTGCTAAGAGGCATGTTCATAGCATGACATGCCTACTGTAAAACACACAAAAACAACAGCAACAGCAAAAAAAATAACTGGAGAGATCATATACTAACAACTCAACAGTGCACCTGAAATCACTAGAACAGAATAAAGAAAAGTAAGTATACCCAGGAGTAGTAAATGGCAACAAATAATAAAATTGAAAGCTGAGATCTATAGAATAAAATCAAGGAAAAATTTGAAAAGATCAAGGAAACAAAGAGTTGTTGCCTTGAGAAAAGTCAACAATACAGCCAAACTATTATCTAAACTAACTCTAACTAAAAGGCAGAAATAGAATATCTAAATTTAGTAAATTAGAAAGAAAAGAGGAGATATACCAACAGAACTGGAGAAATTTTCATAAATTATATTAGGTCATACTTTAAAAAACTGTCCTCCACAAAATAGGAAAATCTAAAGAAATGGCAATTTTTTAATAACTACCACTTACCAAAGTTAAATCAAGATCAGATAACAATTTAAATAGACTTATAATAAAATAGAAGCAGTCATTAAAAGTTTCCCAGTAACAATAACACCCCTAGAGCCATATGGTTTTAGTGCAGAATTTCACCATGCTTACAGAGAAGAACCTATACCAATACTCCTCCAAAGATTACATAAAACAGCAATAGAAGGAACATTGCCCATTTCATTTCATGAGGCCACAGTCACCCTGATATCAAAAGCACACTAACCCTCCACATAAAAAGAGAATTCCAGACAAATGTCTCTCATGAGAATTGATGAAAAATAATCAATAAAATACAAGCAAATCCTAGAACCCATCTAAAATATCATCCAGATGATCAAGGAGGGTTCAACTCAGAGATTTTGGGATGGTTCAACATACCAAAAAAATTCTGTCAATGTAATCCACACTATAAACACACTGAAAACAAAACAAAACATATGACCATCTCATTAGATGCTGAGAAATTCCTTGACAGAATCCAACACCCGTTCATGATAAAAAAAAAGTATTGGATAGACAAAAGATACAAGGAAGATAATTAAACATAATAAAAGCAATCCACAACAATCTGATAATCAACATCAAATATAACATTAGTAAACTAAAAGAAATACTAATAAATCAGGAACCGCACAAGACTGTACACTTTCTCCATATCTTTTTGATTCAATGCTTGACATTGGAATCTGGAGAAAACCACAGGGATTCAAATTGGAAAGGAAATATTCAAAGTATATAGCTATTTGCTGGTCATAAGACAGTATACATAAGCAACTCCAAAATTTTAACCAGAAATTTCCTCCAGCTGATAAACAACGTTAGTGAGGTTTCTGGATACAAGATTAGCTAACAACAAAAAAAAAAAAGCTGCCCTTCTATGTACAAAAGATGAATGTTCTAAAAAAGAAATTGGATAACCACACCCTTCACAGTAGCTACAAATGATATAAAATATCTTGAGGTAACTCTAACCAAGCAAGTAAAAGATCTGTTTGACAAAAATTCCACATCTTTGTAAGAAACAAAGTGAAGAAAATACAAGAAGATGGAAAATCTCCCATGCTCATGGATTGATAGGATTAGCATAGTAAAAATGGCCATCTTACCACAAGCAATCTACAGTCAATGCAATCCCCATCAAAGTTCCAACAAAGTTTTTACAGACCTTGAAATAACAGAACTGATCTTTGTATGGAAAAAATTAAAAAAGTAAATATAACTTAGGAGAGATAAAACAATTCTGTACAATAAAAAAATCCAGAGGTATTACAATCTTCAATTTCATGCTCTATTACAGAATTATAGCAACAAAATCCTTATGGGTATTAGTATGATAATAGACATACTGATCAATGGAATCATATTGAATACTGAAACATAAATCCACACAATTATGGACACCTGATTTTCACAATGAACCCATAATTAAACAATAAAGAAAAGAGAACATATTTAACAAATGAAGCTTTCTCTAACTGGATGTGTGCATGTAAAGGAATGCAAATAGATCCAATTTTGCACAAAATATCACCCTGCAAAAAATTCAAGTCAAAGTATATCAAAGACCTCAAAATAAAACTAGATACACTGAACATGATTTAAGAGAAAGTAGGGAATAGCCTTGAATGCATTGGCACAGGAGATAACTCTCTGAATAGAACACCAATAGTGCAGGCATCATGAATGACAAGTTACGAAATAGGACTTTACGAAACTGAAAAGCTTCTTTAAGAAAAAAGACAATGTGAATATGAGGAAAAGCCAATCTATAGAATGGGAGAAATTGTAAACAACTCCATATCTCACACAGGGCTAATATGGAAAATATATAAAGAAATAAAATATTGAGGGGCACCTAGGCTGTTTCCAGGTTCTGGCTATTACAAAGAGTGCTGCTATAAACATAGTTGAACAAATGCTTTTGTAGTATGATTGGG
>LOEQ01002076.1:147355-157366 GCA_001685075.1 Bramus lutescens | reverse complement strand
ATATATACATACATACACACACATATATCAAAGGATTATACAGTGAAAATACCAAGATAGTGAAAAAGAAAATCACATAAGGGACTAAATGGTGGAAATATCTAGCATAGTTGTGAATTAGTTGAATATCATTGAAAAAATGGCTATATTCCAAAAAGTAATTAAAGATTGTATCAACCAGTGTTCTCTAGAGTAACAGAACTCATAGAATTAATACATGTATGTAATTTATTGGAATGACTTACAGGCTACAGTATAGGCAATCCGACAATGGCTATGCACAAAAAGTCCAATAATCTAATTAGTTTCTTACTCCACAAGGATGGAAGTCTGAACCAGTCTTCAGTATATGCTGGAATCCCAAAGAAATATGTTTCAATGTCAATAAAGAAATTGATGTCCTAGAAAAGCAAGGACATGAAGGAAAAGAGTAAAAAATTCTATGTATTTATATAGACTTCCAGTAGAGGTATGGTCCAGATTAAAGCTGTCTTCCCATTTCAAGATTGGAATCAAATGTTGGTGTTTTCCTGCCTCAGGACCAAGAGCAAAGACGTGTGGCTTCCTACTTCAAAGGTCTGTACTAGAATTGCATTCATTCAAGCAATAACAATTTCTCAAAGGTGTGACTTCCATTTTTGTATTGTAGTTCCTTCCAGGTAAAGTCAAGTTTTCAAACAGGAATATGCATCACATAGATTTAATGGAATACCTATTAAAATAATGATATTATGTTTAACTGGTTTTGAAAATAAGGCCTCATGTAGATCCACAAAAGACCATGAGTAGCCAAAGCACAAAAGAGTCAAAACACTGTTGGAGATGTTTTAATAAGCAACCTTAAATTGCACTTTCGGGCTGGAGTCTCAAAGAAACCTTGGTATTTGTGCAAAAATAGACAGGAAAACCAATGAAACATAACAAATGACCCAGACATAAAATGATAATGCTGTGTTCACTTAATTTTCGACAAAAGCAGCAAAACCAACAATTTTAACAAATGGTGCTTGAAAAATTAGATTTCTACATGAAGAAAAATAAAATTAGATTCTTATCTTCACCTTGTACAAAAAATCAATTTCAATATATGAAATCCCATAATTCTATTTATGCAAATATACAACTTCTATAAGAAAACAGAATGAATATTTATTAAGACATTTGAGTAGGAAAGAATCATTGTAATAGAATTCAATAGTATATTACTGACTTTAATTATTAACAGATAACTGAATAAAAATTTTTTGTACAGCAAATGAAACATTTAACAGAGCAGTCTACAAATGTGAAAAAAGATCTTTAAAGCTCCATTTCCAACAAGAAGCTAATGACCATAATTTACAAAGACTTACTGAAATTTAATAGCAAACCCACTAAATAGCCAAAAAATGCAATAAAATCATTAAAAATGAAGAATATAAAGCAAAATAAATGGCCAACATGTTTCAAGTGTGATCAGTATACATGGCCAATCAACATTGATTTAAGATTTTTTTAATCCCTGTCTCAAGAACTATCATCAATTAATCTGACAAAACTTTGGAAGCATGTGGAATGAAGTAAACCTTTTGGTGGGTATGAAAATTAGTATTGCTGTTTTACAAATGTTTAGAGCTTCCCAAAAATTCTTTTAATATAGAAGCATCACATATCCCAGCTATTTCATTTCTAGGAAAATCCCAAGGTAACTCCATATGCTAATGTAAAATTATTTGCAAACCCACGGTTTTTGCTGCTTTTACAAAGTAGAGAAAAGAATTGGAAGCAATCTACTTCCCACCAACAGATGTGTGAATATTTATTTTTTTGAAAACATTTTCTTTATTTGACCAAAAAGCATGACTTCTTTCATAAAGAATCCTAAAACCAGTCTCTAAAGACTAGCAGATTGGTGTCACTAAGATACTGCATCAGCAAAACTAGAAAATATTTTTTCTGTAGTAGCAACAATGATATTTATGCATCTCAACAATTCATTTTTAGTAGTGAAAAACTATGTCTGCATTGATCTCTGCTTCCCAATTGATTGCTCAGAAATTATCTTTAATTGTTAAATAAAAGATTTTAATGTGAAATTATGATATTCTTTTATATTTTTAATGGTATTCTTATTAACATTTATGAATGTATTTCCACAGTAAATGTTTAGGTTATTTTAAGATTTATATGAGCAAAATAAGCATAATTTATTGTTTTCAAATAACAGAATAATATTTCAGATTTATGTTCACTAGACTTCAAATTGTAATACAAATTTCTCATTATCAAAATTGTATGTTTTTCAAGTAAAAATTAATAGGGTTGGAAGAAAGAATGTTGGGCAAATTTAATTTCACAGGTTTATAACTGAGTAATTGATTTCTGAAAGAAGAATCAAAACAAAAAGTTAAGAGAAAAGTTTATTGATAATCACTGTCAGATTCAAATAAATCATTTAAACAAATGTATGTATTAAGCCAAACTCAATCTGACAGAAAAGGGGAATTATAAAATATCAATGATCAAAACAAAATATCTAAATGTTTAAATCTAGAAAAACATAGGCAAATAGCTTCTGAGTTATTAAAGAAGAAAATTAAGCACAACATGATAAATAACAAACCAACAAATCCTTTTATCACAATATATTGTTAAGAAAGTACAAAGGAATATATGCATATAGAACATATTCTCACATGTAATATTATCATGTATAATATCTTGGTTACAGTTTTACCTTTCTACTCAGGGCAGTGCCTTCCCTGTTTCCTTGTAATCTGGATCCACTCCCTATCTATGTCTCATTAGAACAGAACTGCCTTCTAAGAGATAAAATTAAGATATAAAAAAAGTAAATTATGAGATAAAACAAGACCTATTATATCAATGCTGTGCAAGACATAACAACAGACGGAAAATAACTCTAAAGAATGCACAAGAATCAGAAATCAACTTGTTTACATATTCAAGAATAAAAAATCATATATATTCAAAAACATTCTGGAGACTAAGTACAGTCCTGGTGCAAGCCCTATAAATGCTGCTTAAATCATTGTGAGTTCCTCTGAGCTTTTCTCATCATGGTATAGACATCCTTGTTCTGTTGGTGTCTTCTTGCACATATACTCTTTCTATTTCCTCTTTTGTGGGGTTCTCTGAGCTCTGAAGAAAGGGCTTTGATGAAGACCTCACATTCATGACTGAGTATGCCAGAGTCTCTTACTCTCTGTGTCTGGCTGTGAATCTCCATATTTACTTTCTTCTGCTGCAGGAAGAAGCTTCTGTGATGATGATTGAACAGGTGCTGAAATATGAGTATAGCTGACTATCATTAAAGATCTTGTGGCTAACTTGGTATTTACATTTCTATTTTCTTATCGGACAGTATAAAGCACAAAATTGCTGGAACATAATGGTATAGAGTTTTTGTAGGAATAAGCTTGTGTAGCTGTTGTGTTCAGCAATGGGGCATTGCAGTAATCTCAATGGGAGTACCCTATAGTTTTAACAACACCTTGGGTTGTTTGGGAATTCCCAAGGGATCCCTTTGGAAAATAACTCAATTTGATATGAGACAATTCTAGTGTTGGAAGCTTTGCTTGGCAATAAGATATGGCCAGTTGGGACTCTGTCTTCCCAGTTATATAGCAAACTGGTGAACTTCATTTACATCACACATTCACACACACACACACACACACACACACACACAGAGAGAGAGAGACACAAAAACACAGTGATATTTTATTTGTGCTCTAACAAATAAATCTTACATGAATATCAGAATGTGGAACAAGCCACTAGTTAGCCAAGAAAGTCAGACGGTGATGGCATATACCTTGAATCCCAGCTCTTGGGAAGCAGAGGCAGATGGAACTCTGTGAGATCAAGGCCACCATGGGAGTATGGTAGATTGATACAATCTAGTCTAAAAAGGAAACAAAACCAAAAGGTCAGTGTTTAAGCCTTTAATCCCAGAACATAACAATAGACATGGAGGAAATCGAGAGAATCATCAGATCATATTTCAAAAACTTGTACTCCACAAAATTGAAAAACTTCAAGGAAATGGACTACTTTCTTGACAAATATCCCTTACCAAAATTAAGTCTAGACCAGATAAGCAGATTAAACATACCCAGAACTGCTGAAGAAATAGAAACAGTCTTTAAAATGCTCCCAACCAGAAAAAGACCAGGACCAGATGTTTTCAGGTCAGAATTCTATGATATTTTCAAAGAAGAACTAATACCAATACTCCAAATTGTTCCTCACAATAGAAACAGAAGAAACATTGCCAAATTCTTTTTATGAGGCTATAATTACCCTGGTACCTAAACCACATCAAGACATTACTAAGGAAAAGAATTACAGACAAATCTCACTCATGAACACTGATGCAAAAATACTAAATAATATACTGGCAAACCAAATCCAAGAACACATCAGAACCATCATCCACCATGATCAAGTGGGATTCATCTAAGAGATGCAGGGATGGTTCAACACATGAAAATCTGTCAATGTAATCCACCCTATAAACAAACTAAAGAATAGAACCCACATTATCATCTCATTAGATACTTACAAAGCTTTAGACAAAATACAGCATCCCTTTATAATAAAGATCTTGGATAGAGAAGGAATACAAGGAACATACCTAATCATAATAAAGGCAATATACAGAAAGACAACAAACAACATCAAACTAAATGGAGAGAAACTCCCAGCAATCTCACTAAAATCAGGAAAAGAAAAAGTTGTTCACTCTCTCCATATCTATTCAATATAATTCTTGATGTTTGATTATTTTGGGTCTAATTAGCCAGGTGGCCTGAAACCAACAATTGACCCTTCCCCCTAAGATTTAAGATCCACTTTAAATCCTGAGAGAGATTGATTCTAGACACAAAAATAGACAGTTAAACACAGTTCCTCTCTGTGTGCTGGTGACATGCCACAGTTCCTTTAAGAGAGATTTTCCTGAATCAGCTGTGGCAGAAAAAGAAAAAAGCCACAACATTTTGAAAGGCTGGTTTTCTGGGCCATCCTGTCAGTGCAAACTTTGACTCTTTCAGGCAGGAGGTCCAAGTACAGAGCATTTGAGTGGGGTTTATGAGCAGACTGATGCAGTTTGGTTGATAGCAATATGTACTGGCTATGTGCCTGGAAGTGGGGTACTGTGTATTTGTCTTTCAAAAGAAGCAAGCAGCTTTGCCATGTTAGTCTGGGTGGAGCAAACAGAAATTAGCATATTTCCCCTGGTAATGGCACAGCTTAAGATTTCAAGAAGTGCTTAGCATTTTAAGAAGTGCTCCTGGAGAGTAAATAATTACAGATACACAGTAGGACAGATTCAGACATAAACAACTCCTAAATGGGTCACAATGTTGGAGGAATGAATGTAGGCTTTATAGAGAGAAGAAATAGAGTATAGAAAGTTGGAAAATACATAAATCAATTAAAAATAATAAATACTAAAATTAAAAAGTCACATAAAGATGGAAGTTTCACAGAGAGTCTGGATTAGTTATATTATTGTGATTTCTTTAAGTTTTTGACTGTGAAGGAGCTAAGTGAATCTAAACCAGCATGTATATTATAAAGGTATCTTGACTTCAGAATTTTGGTATAAGGATATGTTGCACAGAGGATAAGAACCTATGGATTCATTCCAGGCTAATATGGTTTACTAGACCACAACCCCCTAAAATATCTCTGTGATACTCCCAAAAAATTACTTTGCCCAACTGCTGTCTGAGATAAATCTAATATACAGGATATACCATGAAAGACATCATTAACAGTGCCCTTAAGCAGCAGGAAGCAGTATGGAAAAAAAAACTATGCCTACTTTCCAAATATTGTTTGTTTACATTTAAAGGGAGGTATGCTATAGAAATTTGAATTGGTATGGGTCTTGGATTGTTGATACAAATTTAAGGTCAATCTAGTTATATGTATATTTCTGCTACTGATAAAGGTATTGTGTTTGTGTAGCTCATTTAACAATGTAATGTGTAATTAAGAAATATAGGTTAATAGATAATCATCTATAATAGTCAAGCTTGTAGTGATGTTAGTTAGATTTTCTAGATGTATAGAGATATATTTCAGTTAGATAGGTATTCTTCAAATCTTTCAGAGACCTTCAAAATATGGCACTTAAATGTATTAAGAAATTAGGACTTTTTATGACAGTGAGACACATCTGCTCCTGGCAATACCAATCTACTTCAAGAGGAAGATGGGCATTGAAGAGGCTCCTTATGGAGCTGGTTAGCAGTTTGTGCAAGCGACTACTCTTGCCAAGACTGCTTCAGTGGACATTAAAAACCCACAAAAAATGACTGCTGAAATTGGATAAAGGTGAGATGATCCTTTGGGGTTCCTGCTTCATGAAAGTGTCTGTGAGACATTTTGCAGGACACATAAAAATGTGACTAACTGCCAATATAGATGAAACAGTCTTTGAAATATCCTGATTCATAGAAAAGTCTGTCAGCTACTATGGGCCAGTTGGCTGAAGATGGATGTCCCAACCGTGCAGAAGAATGTTGGTTGACTGTTGAGGCAGTGAGACTTTTCTGTCAATTCTAGAGTTTTGGAAGTTGCTTACAATGTACATCCTTTTTACTTAGGTAATATTATATCCTTCTGTTGTCTTTTATGGAGTGGAAGAATAGATATAGTTTTCTTTAGTTATGATAAAATATAAAGTAGTTATAAATATTGTAACGGTAATTCCTGTTTGATAACTGTTTTGTTACATGTAATTTAACTATGTTAAAGTTAAAACTTTCCTTTTATTTAAAGAGAAAGGGGGAGGTGATGTGGGAGTCCCCTCTGTGTGCTGTGATTACCATTAAAGAATAAAGAAACTGCTTTGAACCTATAGCAAGGCAGAACGAAATTAGACATGGAAAGGTAGGCTGAATGCTGGGAGAAAGAAGGGCTAAGTCAGAAAGATGCCATGGAGCCACTACTAGAGATAGACATGGTGAAATTTTGCTGGTAAGCCACTGTCACGATGCAATACACAGATTCATAGAAATTGGTTAAATTAAGATGTAAAAGTTAGCCAATAAGAAGTTAGAGATAATGGGGAAAGCAGGAATTAAATTAACAGTTTTTTTGTGATGATTTTTGGGTCTTAGCTAGCCAGGCAGCTGGAAACCAACAAGCAACCATTCCCCCTACAGAAAGATCTCCCATGCTTTTGAGTAGGTAGAATTAACATAGTAAAAATGGAAATCTTACTAAAAGGAATCTACAGATTCAATGCAATTCCATCAAAATCCCAGCGAAATTCTTCACAGACCTCAAAAGAAAGGCACTAAACTTCATATGGAAAAGCAAAAAAAAAAAAAAGAAAACTCAGGATAGCTAAAAGAATTACATAAAATAAAATAACTTCTGGAGGTATTACAGTCTTTGACTTCAAACTCTACAAGAACAGAGATACAGTACTGAAAACAACCTGGTATTAGCATAAAAACAAATAGGAGGACCAATGGAACTTAATTGAAAACCCAGATATTAATCCACACACCGTTGAACACCTGATTTTTGACAAAGAAGCAAAAAATATCCAGTGGAAAAAAAGCATATTAATAAATGGTGCTGGCAAAACTGGATATAAACATGTAGAAGAAAGACAGTAGATCCATATCTATCACCATTCTAAAAACTCAAATCCAAATGGATCAAAGATCTCAACATCAAGACAGTCACTCTGAACCTCATTGAAGAGAAAGTAGGAGGTACACTTGAATGCATAAGCACAGGAGACCACTTGCTAAATATAACTCCATCAGCACTGACTCTGAGAGAAATAATTAATAAATGTGAGCTCCTGAAACTGAAAAGCTTCTGTAATGCAGAGGAAATAGTCAACAAGACAAAAAGGGAAAAGATCTTCACTAACTCCACATCAGACAGAAGTCTGATCTCCAAAATATACAAAGAATTCAAGAAATTCATCATCAAAAGAACAAATAATCCAATAAAAAATGGAGTACAGACCTAAACAGAGAACTCTCAACAAAGGAATCTAAAATGGCTGAAAGAAGAAAACATCCTTAGTCATCAGAGAAATGCAAATCAAACAACTCTGAGATTCCATCTTATATCTGTAACAATTGCCAAGATCAAAAACATTGATGACAGCTTATTCTGGAGAGGTTATGGAGTAGAGAGAACATTCCTGCATTGCTAGTGGGAGTACAAGCTGGTATAGCCCCTTTGGATGTCATTATGGGATTTTCTCAGAAATTTAGGAAACAACGCTCCTCAAGACCCAGCAATACCACTTTTGAGTATATATATCCAAAGGATGCTCAATCATGCCACAAGGACATGAGCTCAACTATGTTCATAGCAGCCTTTTTTGCCATAGCCAGAACATGGAAACAATCTAAATGCCCCTCAACTGAAGAATGGATAAGGAAAATGTGGAACATTTACATAATGTAGTACCACATAGCAAAAAATAATAATGACATCTTGAATTTTGCAGGAAAATGGATGAATCTAGAAAACATCATTTTGAGTGAGGCAACCCAGACTCAGAAAGACAATTATCACATGTGCTCACTCCTAAGTGGTTTTCAAACATAATGCAAAGAAAACCAGCCTAAAAATTACAATCTCAGAGAACCTACACAACAATGAGGACCCTAAGAGAGACATACATGGATTTAATCCACATGGGAAGTAGAAAAAGACAAGATCTTTGGAGTAAATTGAGAGTATGGGACCTTGGGAAAGGGTTGAATGGGAGCGGAGAAGCAGGGAAGAAAGCAAAGAAAAATGTAGAGCTCAATAAAAGCCAATAAAATTAATAAAAATAAAGAGGTGATTATAGATATGTAGATTACAAATGTAGTTTATAGTCTACTATAAAAAGGCAAAGGAGTATATAGAAATAGGATAAATAGGTAGTTTACTCATACTACTTTAAAACTAAAGAAGCAAATATAAGTTTTCAATATTTTACATTGATATGAATTTTTCTCTATTGATACTAATTTAATATTGTTTTTGTTAGAGAATGCCATAAATACATTTCTGATCTTGATCAAAGAATTGTATCATTTAACTCACTTTAAAATTAAATGCAAACTTTTAGCACTTGAAAGTTTTTTTCACCAACTAGTTAGGATATAAGAAATGCAAGTTAATAGTTACCCATTGCAATAAACTTGTAATCATACTTGTTGGGTTTTCAAGAGCAAAGGAATTATATTTTAGACAGGCAAGTCATCTTCAAACTCTTCAGAGAACTATAGAATACGATGTTCAAGATGCTTTAATAACCTAGTTTCTTATTTTTATAACAATGAGATAAGTCTGCTACTAGCAGAACCATTCTACTTCAGAGAAGATAATGGACCTCAAAAAAACTCCACATGAAGTTTACTTTGGGAAATAGTAAGCCACTTGGTAAGAAAGTGTTATTTACTTGACAGGTAACAGTATGCTTGTCCAAATTCGACAAGCAGGGCCCAAAAGAGAGTGACTGCCGACCTTCATCAAGACAAAGTAGAACAGTCCTTTAAAATATTCTGCTTCATATAAATGTCTGTCAGGCATGCTAGGCCATTAGGCTGAATATGGATGCCTGAATGCTACAGAGAAACCTTGGGTAGTAGTCCAGGTAGCCCAACATGTCTATCACTTCTCATATTCTTCGAAAGCCACTTGCTTGCACTTCCTGCTAATCAGGTAATATTATTTTCTTCTTCGGTCTCTAATCAAGTTGATGACTATAATTATAGTTACTGTTATGGTAAAAATGAAATGCTGCAGGTCACCAAGTGGAAGCCAAGGGCAATGGACCATGAAGGGATCTGGTCTCAGGCAGGGAGCCACATGACAGATGAAAGTCACTCAGCAGGTGTGAGAAAGAGAGAGATGCACCACGAAGTGAAAGTGGGTATTTATTTAGTGGTTTATTGAGGGAAATGTGAAAGGGAGAAGGAAAAAGAACAGGGAAAGGGAAAGAGAGAGAGAGAGAGAGAGAGAGAGAGA
>LOEQ01002076.1:128199-144906 GCA_001685075.1 Bramus lutescens | reverse complement strand
TGGCAGTGCAGTGCTAGTCCCCGGCAGGGAGTCACATGGCAGGTGAGAGCTGCTCAGCAGGTGTGAGACAGAGACATGCCATGAAGAGAAGGTGGGTATTTATTTAGTTGTTTATGGAGGGAAAAGAAAAGGGGGAAGAGAAGAAGAGAGAAGAGCAGTGAAAGAAGGAGGGAGGGGGGGAGGGGAGAAGTTGGGGGAAGGAGAGGCAGAAGATAGATGCTGCCTCTTCAGGAGAGAGACAGAAAGGAAAGGAACTGAGGCTGGAAGAGGTAGGAAAGATCTACTTGCCTCAGCAGATAGGGGAGTGAGTGGGTGGGGCTTGTCTCCTAAAGGGACAGGACAGACCATTACATCCCAGTTCCTTTAATCTGTCATGCCTAACTTTCCACCTTTTTATTATAAAACAGAGATGGGAATATAATGGTCTGTCACTTAATATCATGGAATCAACTTGCATATAGAAAGGTACAAATTACTATAATGGACACAAAAACAGGATTCACTTCTCTTTGCTGTCATAACTCTGTTAGCTACCAGTTTAAGATACCAGTCCACTTGGGTTTGGTTTCTTGTAATATAAATGCTGACATAAAGCAAACACGGTTTTATGTCTCTTTCTTGGCTACTGGATTTGCTTTCTGTTTCCCGCTTATGCAGAGGATTGTGATCTGTGAGTCTACCCATAAATAAAGAACATTTTATTTTACTCAATTCTGAGCTAGTGTGTGACTATTTTATAGAATCCATCTGCATTTGGTGCCCCATGAGAATCTCAACTTTATGTCTAATAGCCCAGAATGTCTCCAAATATTGCTGCCTAGATTTATTTTACCTACTTAGCTTCAGCAGAACTAATCCTTTGGTGGTCCTGCCAGTAATCACCTAGGCAATTTCCCAGGCTTGTGCATAGTCGTCCCCCTACCCCCATTCCACTTTCCCTGCCACATGGAAACTTGTACAGCTTCTGGTTTGTGTTCTTGGACCACAAGCTCTGGGTTCCCTGATATTCTGGACACCAACAAACTCTCTCCATATAGAAAATCAATTTAATTGCTCTTAAATTTTCAATCAAACCATATATTTCAATATTTAAGGAGGCAACAAACCAAAACAAGCGGGACTATTTAGGCCCCAACCAGTTGCATCTCTCTGCCATATAGCCACACCATGACAACTTCTGACCAATAAATATTATTACACTGACAACAATTTACTGAAATTTCATAACAAAGGTAATTTCACATGATACTAAATAAATAAATAAATTTGAAAGTTATAAAATGGTAGACATTATCACTATCCAGGAATTTAATAACTTTTTGCTTATACTGTGGATGATATTCTATAAGTCTCATATGACTTTCTGATACACTTTTTTATTTAATACTGAGACTTGGTTTTGATTTTCATATTATATCCTTAGGAAAATGGTTTGATAATAGAGTCAAGTATGAGTCACGTTTGGAAATGATGTAGTCTTTTCAGACTAATAATGAATAGTCAGCTGACAGGTTTAATACCAACAAAAATAAAAAGTTAGCTGAAAAAATTAATACCATTGAAAAGAATAACATTAATTTGAGAGAAAAAATAAAATTAACATTAAAGGGTGTTGAGAAATTATCTGAAAGAATTTTTACTATTGGATTTGATAATCAAAATCTGTTAAAATTTATGATAACTTAGCAGATAGAATATCTTGCCAGGAAGGCAATCTGCACACCACCTGAATAATATCCAAGGATGAGATGTTATCCTTAATGGAATAATTTTATACCTTTGAGTCATATGTGCAAAATGAGGACCAGAGGTTATATGCATTAATGCAATCATTAGATATATTTATAGGTCAATAGATTCAGGCTTTACAAAAAACAGTTGTAAAAAGATTTGAAAAAAAAAGGTTTTGAGGCTTCTAAAGATCAAATTCCTATTGAGGGCACTTATTATGAACCACAAGATCAATCTCTTTACACTGAACACATCTTGTCCCTAAGCCACACTGCAGCTTTCAATGCTTGGAACAGAATTCAAGAACTAGGAAAAAGAATTAAATCATACATGAGGATTAAACAATGTCAAAGAGAATCCTTTGGCAACATTTTACAAAGACTAACTATGATGTTACAAATAGGAGTAACATACCCAGAAGCTCAATGAGTACTTATTGAATATTTGGCTTTTAAAAATGTCAGCTTAGAATGCAAAAAGTTACTTGGGCCTTTAAAGGTCAGATTATCACCAATGGATAAATGGATCCTGCATACAATGAATGTTGATAAATTTGACTATATTACTGAGGCTTGGTTAGGAGAAGGAATTTCCAAAGGTATAAGGAGAAATCAAAATGACAAATATTTTAATTGTGGTAGACTTGGACATCTGAGAAGGAATTATATATAAGGCATTCATAGAAATAATGTCTCCTCTGGGAATGACAAGAATAGATCTCAAACTTCTGGATTATGTAGAAGATGTGGCAAAGGCCAACACTGAACCAATGAATGTAGATAAACAAAAGGCAAACAAGGGAAAAACAAGGCAATTTGATAACATGAGGGAACTACCACAGGCCCTCAGGTCAAACATGGTATAGTCATTCCCATATACTATGGAGGAAATGCCTCACCAGGAAAATAAAAAAAAAAATCCAGTGCCTTCTATAGAAAACCATACTATTTTGGATGATGGATTAAACCTGAAGGATGAATCAAAAAATCCAATAGAAAATAGGAAACATATATTTTGGCAGTCTTCTAAAAAGGCCAAAGCAAGAGTGTGCATAGATAACTTTTTTTGAGGGATTACTAGAAATGGGTGTGGATGTGACTATCATTACTACAGAGTCTTGGCATTTGAGTTTGCCTCTTCAAGAGGCAGATGTTCAATTCCTAGAAATTGGAACCATATGTCGTGTGAAACAAAACATGAGATACACTAAATGCATAGGGCTAAAAGAACAGGGAGGAAGACTGAGGCCATATGTGGCTAATATGCCAGTGAACTTATGGGTTGATAAATGTGTGACCTACTACAACAATAGAATACCCAGATTAACATTCCTATTGTTTTAGAAATTCTGTTTCTGGGAAGAATATTTTAAGGTACTATAAAAAATTGTCACCAGCCATTCAGACTGTATAAGAACACAAAACAACTAGAAAATCTTCATAGGTACCAATGGATTAACCTTTAAAATGGTTAATTTAGAAACCACCATGGGTTAAACAATGATCTTTAACAAAAAAAAAACTGTAGGCTTTAGAACCACTGGTACAGGTACAATTATATACTCACCATATTGAGGAATCAACCAGTCCTTTGAATTCTCATATATTTGTTGTTAAGAAGAAATTTGGAAAATGGAGAACAGTGACAGATCTAAGAGCTTTCAACAAGATAATTGATCCTATAGGCCCTATACAATCTGGAATTACTTTTCCTACCCTACTGTGTTGTAAGAGAAGTGGGCTGCATTCCTGGCACTCAGCTAGCTTATACCCCGAAATATTTAATGTGGAAATTGTATTAATTAAATACTGCCTGGACCATTAGTTCTAGCCTCTTATCGGCTAACTCTCACATTTTTAAAATGGCATAGCTTTTTTTTTCTGCTGCTATTGCTGAATCAGGAAATCTCTCTATAGCCAATCCTAGGCAACAGCAAAAAGCTGTGTTAAACTCTATATTTGTGTCGAGAATTCATTTTTAAGTCCTCTTAGGTTTTACATGGAGTTAGTTACCACGTTGGAGGACAACTCTGTTGTAAGAGGAAAGGCTACATTCCCAGCACCTGGCTAGCTTATACCCCAAAATAAGCACACGGAAATTGTATTAATTAAACACTGCCTGGCCCATTAGTTTTAGCCTCTTATTAGCTAACTATCACATCTTGATTTAACCCATTTCTGATAATCTGCATTGCCATTTGACTGTGGCTTGTTGGCATGAGTCTAACCAGCATCCATCGCAGAGAGGAGAGCCATGGCGTCTGCCACACTGCCTTCTTCCTCCCAACATCCAGTTCTGTCTTCCCTGCCAATCTAAGTTCTGCCCTATCAAAAGGCCAAGGCAGCTTCTTTATTCAACCAATGAAATCAACACAAATATAGAAGGACCTCCTACACTACTGCCTAAAGAATAGCCTCTTATAGTTACTGATTTAAAATATTTGTTTCTTCACTATACCCTTACAAGAGAAGGACTGAGAAAAATATGCCTTTCCAGTGCCTGCTTATACTAATTCTCAGCCTACAAGTAGATATCAATGGACTATCTGCCCACAGGAAATGCTCAATAGCCCCACCCTGTGCCAATATTTTGTAAGTCAGCCATTGGAAATAACACATAAAAAGTATCCTAAATCTGTAATTTAACATTATGCAGATGACATTTCGTTATCAGATTCAAATTCTGATACTTTAGAAAAAATGTTTGAAGAAGTAATAAAGTTTTGCCTAAATAATGATTACAATTTATTTCAGAAAAAAATAGAAAAAGGAGTTTCTACAAATTACTTAAGTTACAAAATGGAGTTACAGAACATTAGAACCCTAAAAGCTCAAATTAGGAGAGACCAATTGTGGATTATTAATGACTTTCAAAGATTACTAGGAGACATTTCCAATCTGAACCACTTTGGGGATGACACTTGATTTAATAATTCATTTAAATAAAACCTTAGATGGTGACAGAGGCTAAAATAGTCCCAGAAAATTAAAAGCAAAAGCTGATAAAGAATTGACTTTGGTTGAAGAGAAATTAAAGAAGAGACATGTGGATCAGGTGGTTCCAAATCTTAGCTGCATACTAGTAATATTGTCTACAATAAGCTACAGGAATTTTAAATTAGATAGAAAACATTAGCTAAGAATGGATATTTTTACCATATAAAATGAGTAAAAAAATACAAATTTACGTGGAAAATGTCTCTGAATTAATTATAAAAGCAAAATTGAGACATTATCAACTGGCAGGGATAGACCCAAAGAGATTATAGTGCTTTTTAATATTGATAGAGTTAAAAAAAATTAAGAAAGACAATGAACCCTGGAAATGAGCTTGTGCTATTTTTATGAGAGTTATATAGCAATTAACCTAAAAGTGATACATTTAACCTCATAAAGAGAAATACTTGGATCCTTCTCTGCATTGTACATTACACAGCAATAACTGGAGCCTGTGCATTCTATACTGATGCAGATAAACAAGGAGGGTCAGGTTACAAATCTGAAGATTTAAGTAAGGTATATCAAAGCTCTTATAATTCTGTTCAAAAGGCAGGGTTATAGGCTGTTCTCATGGTACTAATGGATTTTAATGAACCTCTCAATAAAGTTACTGATTCAGTAGAAAGCATTGTTTCAAATATTGAAACTTTGGAATTCATACCAGATGATACAGAATTAAATTATTATTCATTCAGGTTCAAGATATAATCAGGAATAAACTTTTTCCCATATACATAACATATGTCTGATCCCATATGGGTCTTAAAGATCCTCTTTTACAAGGTAATAAAGAAATTGATTGATTATTGTATGGAAATGTGCTGAAGGCCATAGAATTTTATAAAAAAAATCATACCAATAGCAATGGTTTAAGGAAAAAGGTTTTTATTACATGGCAACACTATAAGGAGATTTTAAAAGATGTCTGACTTGCTCTTTCTTAACCAAACATTACTACCTGCAGGAATTAGCACAATGGCTATTTAAAGAAATGAAATCTTACTGATGAATGTGTTCCACTTTGCAGAATTTGAAAAATTAAAATATGTACACCACACCATTGACACTTCTTCAGGTTTTCAATGTTCAACTGCTTTGAGCTCACAAAGGTTTGATTTAGTAATCATACATTTATTAGAAGTTATGACCATCATGGGTACAACTGCACAAATAAAAACAAATAATGGTCCAGCATATGTCTCTAAACAATGAAACAAGTTTTGTGGTATTTTGCTTATTATAATACAAAGAATGTTACAGGTATACTAAACAATCCTACAGGTCATCCAGTTATAGAAAGATCAAATTGAACTATGAAGGATATGTTAAACAAACAGAAAGGGACAAAAATACCACTAGAAATAGATTGCATAATGATATATTAACAAAGAAATTTTCTTAACGCTAATGACAAATGAACAACAGCAGCAGAGAGATACTGGATAATAGAAAAAAAACACTTCTGAATTAAATCAGTCAATGGATTTCAAGGATGTGTTGAACTCAGAATGGAAATCCAGAGATGTGCTGTATTGGGGAAGGGGCTTTGCTCTTGTTTCCACAGGAGAAGAAAAGCTATGGATACCATCAAAATTAATAAATATTTGATTTGGAAAAGAGAAACCCTTGAGAAAATTATATCAGACAGTAATCTTGGAACTTAAGCATTATTTTGGTTTTATAGGAATCCCATAGAAGGAAAATCTCCCATGATTGCTGGAAGTAATTCTAGAAGACGATGTCCCCTTTCCCAACAAAGCTTGCCTTCAGGGCTAGAGATATCAATTAGGGGATGATTATAACTTTATAGGGTTGGGGGTTTGGATGAGAATTATGTAGGCTCAGGTATCTTTTTGAAAAAGAAGGGAAACAGGATGGGATAATAGGTAGGTCAGTGTGAACAATAATAGTGAGTAATAGAGTGAATACTTGTGAGCTACAATTTATACACAATATATAATGGCATTGTTTCTAGTATATTGATGCAAATTTAAATTATGTTTGTTATATTAAATATGATCCTATTTCTGCTTACAAATTTTTTGCACCTATGCAAATTTATTTTTACAGTGTATGCATACATGCTTCTACCTCTGCTTAAGACATTTTGCATATTGATACAATTTTAGTATAAATTTATCATATTGCCCTATACATTTATACCTCTGATCAAAATACTTATATTTTGTTTACATTTTGAAGTCATTGTCTTTAATTGCTGCACAGTTGTTTAAAGATTGTTTAATATTCTAATATGAGGCCTTACTCTTTAAGAATTATAAATCAAAAGTCATACATGTTTGTCACTCTTATAGTTAGATTAATCAGGTTTTTTAGATACATAAAGAGTGTATTCTACATAGATAGGCAATCTTTAACCTCTTGAAAAAACTGTAGAATATGACATTTAAATAACTTATGATTTTGTGGATATGAGACATGATTGTTCCTAGTAGCAACAGTCTATTTCTGAGACCACAGAATTTCCTCCAATTGAAGCTTATTTTCCTCTTGGCAAAACTGGCCTTTGGGCAAAGAACTGCCCGTGCCTCGACCACTGACCAAAGGCACAAGGTCTGCCCAGGACAAACAGGATAAAAGAAAAGAAAGTTGTCAAACTTTGTCAAGACAATGTAAGATGGATTTGAGAGTTTTCCTGTGTCTCATAATGCCATGTCCATTACTCTAGGCCTTAGTCAAAGTTGGTTGATCCAAATTTGCAAATGAGACTGGGTGATTGCCCAGGTAGCCAGTTGTCTTTGTCATTTATTGCACATTTTGAAAGTTGTGTGATTGCATTTCTTGTTTTCTAAAGTAATATTATTTCCCTTCTTAGGTCTTTAATGTGGTTGAAGCTACATAGTCTTAGTTACTTCCCCCTCATGACTTAGTCAAGCCATTTCTAATATAATACTCAGACATCTTTGAATAGAATAAGTGTTAAAACATTTAGTATATGTTTCTTGTTTGATATTGTTTATACTGGTTGCAATTTTAATTTTTATACTTGATATTTGCTCTTATTGTATTTAGTTTTGTATTATGCTTAGAATTATCTTATTTCGACAATTGGGGTGGCTCTGTGGGAACTTTTTTAGCCAATAGCCTTTAAGATACCACTCCACTTGGATATGATCTCTTGCATTATAAATGCTAACATAAAACTTTCATTGACTCTCTCTCTCTCTCAGCCTCTGGATATGTCTTAACACAGCAATTGAAAAATGGCAAAGACAGTGATTATTTTAATTTTCTTTCTTAGAGAAGTATATTATAAACAACTGTACTAGAACTGCTTATACCAAAAAGTCTAATAGTAAACTAATAATTATGGTTCCCAACATTTAGTATTTAGGATTTTTTACATTAATCTTAAAAAAAATGAAAGATTTTTTTTATAAGATGTTTGTATTAATATCAAGTTTTTATGATGAATGATATATGTCAATGTAATTGCCATGTTTTGTTCTTGGTTTTAAGGAGAGAATTTTGGGTTTTATGTTGAAGGTAATGACAATCTCCTTATTTTACTTGAAATTTCATAGTTGGTATAATCAATTTCTAAATATAATGTTTGACTTCATTTTGATTTAATATAAATACTCCATATATCTTTGTCATATATCACTTAATCAAACAAAAGTACATGCTTCTGATAAGGCATGGTTAGAATGACATGGCATGATCCATAATTCAGGATAAAGAAGCAGGCAGATCTCCCTGAATTTGAGGATAGCTTTGGCTAAAGTAAATTTCAGGTAAGCCATAACTACCTGGTGAAACATTGTTCCACATACAAACAAAGTATGTTTTTGTACATTAGGCATTCAGGAATGATTTCAAGGATTTTACAGCTTTTTGTTAAGTCCTAGATCATTAATAAATCATTAAGACAGTGTTGTCACTGTCTTGGCGTTGTTGATGAAGGTATTATTTAGAAAAGAGAAGTTTGGCTATTTTTTATATTCTTTATTTTTAGGATGAAAAACAGTTTTGAATGTTAATGAAATTTTATCATTAATTATTTGAATACATTAAATATACTTTTTAATTAAATTTCCATTAGACTTTGAAAACTATTATGTCATATATCCCATGTCACTACATAAGTCAGAAACATAGCCAAAATGTAGAATAGCCAAGTGTAATGTCTCATGCTTTTTTTAATCATAGTATTTCAGAGGCAGAGGTAGGTTAATCTCTGAGTACATAATAGCCTCACCTACAAAGGAAGTTCCAGGACAGCCATGGCTACTCAGAGAGACTTATTTGAAGAAAAACAGAAAGAACATGAAATACATAGAGAAAAGTGGTCACAGTGGAAGGAAAATATATAAGATTTTATGAGGGTTTTGGATAGCTTGTGATATGCCACATTTAATTTCTCAGATAATATGCATCATATTTTTCAAAATGTTTGACACTCACATACAAAGGCCTCTAATAAATACTATTTCTGTAAATACATTTTACAAAACTTAGTTTTGCTTTTTACTATGTTTTGCTTAAAATAAGCTGTTAATTAGGAGCTACTACTATAACCTTTTGTGACTTAATTCACTCTTGGTTGTTAATATTTAACTGGATAATATTTTATTTGAATAACCAATTCATATATTAAAGATTCATAACAATGGAAACTCTGTCTTTAAACTTCTTGCTACTCTGAAAAGAGTTGACCTGCTCACATGAAAAATTACATATAAATTGTAGTTAGAGAGAGATAGGAACAAATGAACCTAATCTGATTATAGTTCATTAACAAGTAGAGAATTTAATTAAAATTAAAAATAAATGGGATAAAAAACTACAGCTTCAAAAATCAACATTTTAAATCTCTGTATTTATTTTGAGATCACTGTGGTATTTAGGGACAAACAGTAAAACGGAACGACAGTTAAGACATTTGCATTGTGTTACATTGGGAATAAATTAAAAATGTATAATTTTCAAGTATGGCAGTTGCTTTATATTACCTACTGAAAAGTTTACTAATCAGAGCAGAAAGAATGCAGAAAATTCACTGTCGTTATCTAATTAACAACTTGAATTTTGAATTTCAAGCTCATGGAATTTGAGCTTCTGCAAAATTTCAACTGAAAACATAAAATTTATGAAAGCTTTAAGGAAACTCAAAGTTCTTAAATATGCATAATGTTAAATGAAAATAATATTTCTCAAAGTTTGTGAAAATTTAGAAGTACTTTTTAAATAGTCTTCAAAATGTGGCCAAATTTTTGACAAACCAACTTTGGCATATTTTCTCATTAACCTAAATAAAAATGCAATTGCATCTTAAACAGCCGTATATGTCTGTGGTTCTTCCAACCCACAGTTGGATTTCTCTTCTACAACTGTCAGTAACCTTCACAAACACAAGACAATACTGCTATCACATTACAGGCTTGACAAATAGCATCCTTAAAGCACAGTTCATACATTGTAATGACTCCAGAGGAGAATATTTATTCAACAGGCACAGGATAAGCTTTCATATTGGCACAAGCACAACTTTGAAGATTTTTGAAGAGTGAAATTTCAATTTCATGCTGCATATTTCTATTTTATTTCCATATACACACTAGCTTTGCCATTGTTGGACAATTTTTATTAAAATTTGAAATTTAAAAAAAAAAATTGTAGACTATGAAGTCTGGAAAAACAGAAGTTTTATTTTGATTCTTCCATTGTGAGTATTTGGTATACAAAGTTATTGAATTTTATTACTCTCTGTGTAATTAAGATGACAAACTACAAAAAGCCCTCTGCAACACTTGTATTCTTTGGAATCTTATTTTGATGGTGTGAATTTTTAAATGATTTATATAGTTGTTCTTAGATGTTGTAAATTAGCTGAGGTACATTTGATATTATTAATGGGCGATAAACACAGAGAAGGAAAGTGATTTAGGGAAACAGAACTGGAAATTGAAGCAGGCAAAATATTAAATGTTCATTGCAGATGTCAGACAGAAAACAATACAGACATTATTTACTTCATGGAAACACATTAAGTATTTTCATGTTTGTCATGACTGTATGTGAAATGTATACACACTTCAGCTGTTTAAATTGAAAGTTGAACCCACTCATAATTGTTAATAGCAAGACCACGGGAAATAGCAGCAAGAATTTAGCTAGAAGTTACTTGTAAAAGGAGGAAGTAATTGGTACTTTAAATTCAAAACAACATGTGCAAGAATTGAGCTTCCAAATAAAACTGTGAATTGTATTGTTTTACCTTTCACAATCTGAATTCTACATTCAGAAAAAAATCATGAAGAAAGAGGCTGAAAGGTATTCAAAACAAAAGATGGTGCATAAACAGGTAGAAAAGTTTGATTTTGACCATATGGTGCATATACCTGTTTGTTTTCTCAGACACCAATGGAGAGCAAGGAAGAGAGAGTGAGTTGTAGTTGGTCTTGGCTTGTATTGGGCAGGCAGAAGTAATTCAAGATGCAGGGTGGTCACTGGAGAAGCACAACAATAAATGTGATATTTTTAAGATGAAAACTGCTACACTTCTCCAATATTACTATTTCCTTATATAAGGATTATTACTATTGTATTATATAAGGATTATTCTGAGTTATAATAGAATGTGGATTTAAGCAGAAAATGAATTTATAAACTTGGAATAAATTTCAGTACAGTTTGACCCAATGTATTCATCTTTATACCACACACATTCTACCAAAATACCTTATATATTGCCTATGTTACTTAGTGTCAGTAAGTTTTTATTGAAAGGAAAACTAATTTTAAGCAATGAGTTATGACTAACATTTCTCTAAGAAGGTAAAAATTTAAAAAAACCAAATAAAGTCAGGATTTAAGAATTTTTCTTCCAAACACGGTTTATTTGTCAACTATTTAAATTCAAGACTTGATTTCAACAACTTGTAGACTATGAATTTGGTCAACCTTTCTCTCAACCATGAAGCTTCAAGTAAAGTGTAATTATAGGTTTCTGTAACGTTTATACTAGAGCTGTTGTCCCATGTCTAGATATCCTTCTTGACAAGGAATTTCTCTCAGTAGTTAACTGAGTAATTAAATATAGATAGTATTGCACTTATTGGTGGATAATATTAAAATGAGTATTCCTTTTTAAGAGATCCAAACACTTAAGAAAAAGATATGTGAAATGAATAAAGTAGCACAGTAAAACGTTATAAAATGTAGAATATTTTGAACCAAGACAAATGTATCACAGGCTATATATCAAAATCTGAAAATGCTTTCCAAATATATTGATTTATGAATGCTTCTCTATTTGAATGCTACCACAATTTGTTCAGAGGTAGATTTTATGGACATAGATTGGGATCAGGGTTTGCTTGTATATGCTTGAATGTCTAGGTCCTCACATATTAGAACAAGGAATCAAACAGAGGCATGAATAATAGCAAAATTGTGAGACACGATACTTACCAAAATCACATTTACAAAAATTGGCCTGCACTAGTCTGAAGGTAAGAAGCCCAAATTGCCTGTATATAGAAGGTTAGGACTTTTTAAGGGTGTCATTTGCAAAATGTGTGTGTCCTTAAGGCATGTTCTATTACATGTGGACCTCTGTAAAAGGGTACTCCAACTTCCTCTCTGCCAATTGTTTCATTTAGTATTCTAATTCTGCTGCCTCTGGATAAGGCCTTTTGAACCTCCCTCTCTACTCTATTTGCCTGTTTTGATAAGCCACTTTGTAGTTCCAGAAATCTTAATCTTAATAATCCCTCCCTGATTTTGAGCAATGTTTTCCCTGACTAAGAAAAAACATTTATTTTTAATTATAATACCCATTAATTGGAGAGAAGTCTCTGGACCTCCTGAGTCAGGATTTGCTTGGAGTCCTTGAATCACATGGTTAATTTAAAACTGATTTATCCTAGGAGACAAATTTATAGGAAGGTTAATAATGGAAACTCCTATTGATGGCAACAATTACAAAACCATTCAATCTACCAATGCCAAGAATCAGGTGATACAGGACATAATTTCTACCAGAGAGCCATTCTTATGTAGTTTGAGCATAGTAATGAGATGCTTTGCTACTCTCAATGTTCTTTTGAATTTAAATTGAGATTCTTCAGGCTGTAGTAAAACAACAATAGCAACAACAGTAAATGTACTGAAGCTATATATTTAGAATGTTAAAACATAAATTAACAATTTAAAGAAGGAATCCAGTATGGAATAATTTAAAAGGAAAATAGTGTAAGGTCAGAATCCTTGTGTATACACTACATCAATACTGTCAAAGGAAAAAAATAATGGAGAATACCAAAACATAAAGAAATATTAGAACTGCAAATATAATAATATAGAACTTATATTTAGATTAAATAAATAAAGGTATTGCTTTGTTTCATTAAATAAAAATTTAGGGTACTTTTTCCTCTCAGAATATTACAAGTATAAATAGCATTGAGTTCAGAATACTGTATGTGTTTGAGAGGCATAAAGGAAAAGTTTTATTGTGTAGAATAATAACTTCATGAGTTGTTCTAGTTTGGTAGGAGAGGAGTCTTTCTACCTCAGCAGAAACCAGGAAATGTGAGGACATATGTACATTTTTTATAAGGTGCTTTATCAGTATTGTGCTGACCACTATAATATATAAGCCTCATAGGCATCAGTATGCTATAGGTTATAGCTGAAGGAATAAGCTTTAATACTCAAAATTTCTCTTATATTTTATGCCAGGACTGCCATTGTGCAGACTTGTTAAGAATAATGTGATTTACAATATTATAGCTGAGAAAAAATAATTTTTGCCAGCTTTTTTATTATAATCAACACTCATCAGAACAAACATATATAGTCTTGGTGTTTTTTTAAGGCATACCACAAATTCCCAATATTGGAAAGAATAATTAATACTTTTACCTGTTCTGTCAACAGTGGAACTTCACTAGAGATACGCAGTAGTTCCAGTCTTTTATGTCACCTATTGCTGAAGCAGAGGGAAATCCTTTCTTTAGAGAGTAAGACATCATAAAGTATGGTGAATTACCTCTTTACAAATATAGCAAAGTTGTGTTGCTTAGATTCTGCTAAGAAGAACTCTTGTCAAAATAATCAAAAATGAAAAGGGGAACATAAAAGCAGATATGGAGGAAATCCAGACAATCATAAGTCATACTTTGAAAACCTGTGCTTCACAAAATTGGAAAACAAGAGAAACGGACAATTTTCTGGATAAATTCCACTTTCCAAAATTAAATAAAGACAAGATAAGCAAATTTAAAAAATCCTATTATCATAGAAACAGTCATCAAAATCTCCAAAATGATAAAAGCCCAGGACCAAATGGTTTTAGAATTTCAGAATTCTACAAAATTTTTAAAGAAGAATTAATACCAATACTTGTCAGAGTGTTTCACATAATAGAAACAAAAGGAACATTGCCAAACTGTTTTCACAAGTCTATAATTAAACTGATACTGAAACTGCACAAAGACATTACTAAGAAAGAGAATTACAGACCAGTCTCAATCATGAACAATGATGTAAAAATACTCAAGAAAATACTGGCAAACTGAATCTAAGAACACATCAGAAAAATCATCTACCATGAGCAAGTAGGCTTCATACCAGTGATTCAGGGATGGTTCAACATATGAGAATCTGTTAGTGTAATCCACCATATAAACAAACTGAAAAAAAAGGTCATCTCTTTAGATGCTAGAAAAGATTTCTGAAAAATGAGACACCCCTACATTAAAAAGGTCATGGAGAGAGCAGGGATGTATGCAATATATATATATATATATATATACATATATATACACATATATATATATATACACATATATACATACATAAAAAAGCAATATACATCAAGCTAACACTCAATATCAAAATAAATGGAGAGAAATTCAATGTGATACCAGGAACAAGACAAAGTTGTCCACTCTCTCCATATCTATTCAATACAGTATTTGAGATTCTAGCTAGGTTAATAAGACACAAAAGGACTTCAGAAGGATTCATATTGGAAAAGAAGTTGTCAAATTCTCACTATTTGATGATGATATAATAGTTTACATAAGTGACCCCCAAAATTCTACCACAGAACTCCTACAACTCTAAAAGACCTTCAATAATATGGCAGAATACATGGTTTTATATATATNTATATATATATATATTCAAACTCTACTAAAGACCTACAGTAATGAAAATACCCTCGTATTGGCCTGAAAACCAACAGGAGGCCAAATAGAATCACATCAACTACCTTCATATCAATCCACAAACCTATGAATTCCTGATTTTTGACAAAGAAGCATATAAAATGGAAAAAGAAAGCATATTCAACAAATGATGCTGGCATAACTGGACATCAGTATTTAGAATAATGAAAAGAACCTATATCTATCCCCATGCACATAACTCAAGTCCCAATGGATGTAAAACCTCAACATAAAACCCACCACACTGAATCTTATAGAAAAGAAAGTGGGAAGTACACTTGAGTGCATTGGCACAGAAACTACTTCCTAAACCTAAACCCAGTAGCAGAGACACTGAGAGCAACAGTCAATAAATGGGACCTCCTGAAACTGATATGCTTCTTTAAAGCAGAGGATATAGTCAACAAGACTAAATTGCAGACTACATAGTGGGAAAATATTTTTACCAACCTCACATCAAACAGAAGACTGATATCCAAAATATACACAGACCTCAAGAAATTGGTCATCAAACGAACAAATAATCCAATAAATAAATGGGGTATAGACCCAAACAGAAAACTCTCAATAGATGAGTCTAAGATAGCTGAAAGACAGTTAAGGAAATGCTCAACATCTTTAGCCATCAGAAAAATGCAAATCAAAACAACTCTAATATTCCCTCTTATACCTGTCAGAATGGTCAAGATGACAGTTTATAGTGGAGAGGACAGTCCTCCATTGTTTGTGGGAGTGCAAAGTTGTGCAGCTGCTTTGGAAATCAGCTTGGCAATTTCTCAGAAAAATAGGAAACAACCTACCTCAAGACTTAACAGTACTACTTTTGGGTATATACCCAAAGTATACTCAAATATACCACAAAGACATGTGCCCAATTATGTTCATAGCAGCATTATTTGCAATAGCCATTGTGTGGGAAGTTATTTTTTTATCTGTTGCTTTTATTGGTTAATGAACAAAGACGATGATTGTGCCTATTACAAGGCAGAATAGAGTTAAGTGGGAAAATCAAACTGAATTCTGGGAGAAAGAAGGTGAAATCAG
This sequence comes from Bramus lutescens, assembly GCA_001685075.1. NCBI lineage: Eukaryota > Metazoa > Chordata > Mammalia > Rodentia > Cricetidae > Bramus > Bramus lutescens. The sequence continues at coordinate 128,930 of LOEQ01002076.1, read as the reverse complement.
AGAAATGCCATGTAGCTGCCAAAGAAGACAGAAACCTGAGAACCTTACTGGTAAAACACTAGCCTCAAGATAAAATATAAAATAATGGAAATGGTTTAATAGGATTTCAGAGCTAGCTAGCAATATGCTTAAGTAATTTCCTAAGATGGGTGTAATTAATGAAGTTTCTATGTGAGTTTTTTGGGTCTAGGCAGCCCGGAAATGAACAAGCAGTTTCCGCCTTACATTGGTAGAACCTGAAAGCAACCTAAATGGCGATTGAACAAAGAATGGATAAAGAAAATGTGGTACATTTACATAATGGATACTATACAGCAGAAAAAAATGGCAGCTTGAAATTTGTACACAAATGGATGGATCTAGAAAACATTATATTGAGTGAGGTAATCCAGATCCAGAGAGACCAACATAATATTTATTCACTCATAAGTGGTTTTTAGGCATAAAACAAAGAAAAATCAGCCTATCATTCATAACCTCAGATAACCTACACAACAAAGAGGAACCTAACAGAGACATACATAGATCTAGGATACATGGGAAGTAGAAAAAACAGGATCTCCTGAGTAAATTGGAAACATGGGGTCATGGGAGAGGATAAAAGGGAAGGGGAAAGAAAGAAGGGGAGTGGAGAAATTTAGGAAGCTCAGAAAAAGCAACTTCCTGAATATCGAAAGTAGGCAAGATTGCCAGATAAAAGTTAGGAGCTTGGGGGGTGGGGTGGGGGTAAG
>LOEQ01002076.1:99722-115096 GCA_001685075.1 Bramus lutescens | reverse complement strand
CCGGTAAGCCACCACTTCATGGTGCTGCAAGATTATTAAAAATGGGTTAATTAATATGTGAGTGTTAGCAAAGAAGAGACTAGATATAATGGGCCAGGCAGTGTTTAAATGAATACAATTTGAGTGTTGTTATTTCTGGGGCTAAGCTAGCCGTGCAGGAGCCGGGCTGGACAAAAAGCTGGCCTGCTCGCCGCATCACTACAGGTGGCCAGGATGAACAAGCAGGCCCTCCTCCAACAATTCTGCATCTTATTGTGTTCTTTTTTTTTGTTTATTTTTGTTTTGGTTCTTTACTCATGAATTAGTTTTTTATCTTATATTCCATTAGAAGCTTGTTTGTTTTCTAATGAGAGAAAGAAAAATTTGAGGATCCACATGGTAGGGGAGGGGAGATGGAAGTGAAAGGAGTAGAGAGAGGGGAAACTATAATCTGCATATATTACATGCAAATAAAAGCTATTTTCTATATTATAAATGAAAAGAAAATATCTAGTTTATATGAACCAAGATCACTTTGTATTAAAATCTCCTTTGATGAAACTCAGGAGAAGTATTGGTTCACCATTTTTATTAGGCCAGACTTCTGTAACTTTAACCTAACTGCTTTGTAGGTATGTACTGATTTTCTCTTTCCCACTAATGACAACAGACTGAGTGCTAGCCTCTTGACTTCTTATTCTACTGTCCATAAACATTTGGTTTCTTCTTACCATTAGAGTGTAGTAAGGAGAGTGGCGGGCTGTGTCTTGCCATCCAGCTAGCTTACACCCTAAATAATTACACAGAAACTGTATTCATTTAAACACTGCCTGCCCCATTAGTTCTAGCCTCATCTTGGCTAACTCTCACATCTTGATTCAACCCATTTCTAATAATCTGCATGTCACCATGAAGTCGTGTCTTACCAGGAAAGAGAATCCACGTCCCGCCACTAGGCTTATGCCCAAAATAATTACATGGAAATGGTATTAATTAAATTGCTGCCTGGCCCATTATCTCTAGCCTCTTATTAGCTAATTCTTACATCTTGCTTTAACCCATTTCGGTTAATCTGTGTATTACCATGAGGTCATGGCTTACCAGGAAAGATTCAGCATATCTGACTCTGGTGACTCCATGGCAGCTGTCTCTGCCTGCCTTTTTCCTCCCAGCTTCCAGTTCTGTCTTTCCTGCCTACCTAAATTTCTGCCCTATCAAAAGGCCAAGGGAGTTTTCTTTATTCAACCAATGAAAGCAACACATAGAAAAAAGATCCTCCTACACCATTAAAGTAATGTGAATTTCTAAGAAAAGTTGCAGGATTCCTTAGGACTAAATTGCTGTGTCTTCTTAAATATTTGCTAGATACTTCACTCATTATTTCTATGTATTCTGTCATAGCATAACTTCATAGTCGTGAAAAATTTTGTAGCAGGAGAGATTTTTACTTAACCTTTTTTTTTCTTGCCTCAGAGTCTAAGATGCCAGATACTTAATGGTTACCAAAGTTCATCATCAGATAGTGGCTCAGAGTTCATTTTTTTTCTTTTCCTGCCATTGAAAATTAAATACACAACTCATAGGGCAGTATGAAAATTAGAAACAGGTTTTAATGATAAGAATTATAACTTTATAAGAGAGAGAAAATTACTTTGAACTCCTTTGTTGAGAGTTTTATATGAAAAAGCAGAACCTGGACAAAAGCTGGGTTAATCTCTACTGAGGTTCATTTTCTGAAATACCATGGGTTGAATCATTGAAGCTCATACAGCATTCTATGCATCTCCAAACCATGGAGATGTTAAAGAGCTTTGCACTTAACATTCAGTTAGGGGTGATTGAAGCATCACATCAATCTTTCTACCTCTGACTCCACCATTGTTAGTAATTGGCCTAAACTGTGTGCTGGCTGTTAGTCAGTTCAACAGCATAACTACCTTCTCATATTGAAAGCACCTTAAGTGTTGTTAATCATACCAACCTATATTTGTTTTCATTTGATGGTTACCTTGTTTTTCTACCTAGGCAGAGAGTTATTTTTTTATCACAGACATCAAGATTCAGTCTGTCTTTATATTCTAGTCCATTTGGTCCTCTGAAATATACTTCTAGGTGGACACTTATTTTCAAAAGGTATTGCAATTTAAAAATTAGTCTTTTATGGTTAATTGCATTAGAAAAAATAAAGAATTTGACAAAACTATAGAAGATACAGAGATATAGTGTTTGAAACTTGGAGGAACATAGAGTCAGGTAAATTGCCACCATTGTCTTCTCTCTCTCCTATTCTTGTACTGGTTAGTTTTGTTTGTTTTGAAAAAATATTATGATTGTGGTGGTTTGAATGAAAATGTATTCTCCATAGGCCCACATATTTGAGTATTTGGTCTCCAGTTCATGGCATTGTTTTGGTAGGTTTAGGAAGTATGTCCTTGCTTGAGGAAATATGTCACTGGGATGGAATTTGAGGTTTTACAATATGTGACATTTCCAGTATACACGGTGTTGCTATGGGATAATACTCATGTACACTGTAAATATTTGTCACCCATATAGGTTTAATAAAATGTTGATTGGCTAATAACTAGGCAGGAAGTAAAGGGAGAGGAGCTAAGAGAGTTATGGGAAGAGGAAAGGTAGAGACATAGTCACATAACAGATGTAGATGAAGCAAGATGAGAATGCCTTAATGAGAAAAGATACCAAGCCACATGGCTAAACAAAGATAAGAATTATAGGTTAAGGTAAGTTGTAAGAGGTAGTTTGCAATAATCCTGAGCAATAGGCCAAACATTTTATAGTTAATATAAGCCTCTCTGTGTTGATTTGTGACTGAATGGCTGTAGGATCAGGCAGGACAGAAATTTCTCTTTATAATGTATGATTATTGATTCTTGTGCAAGATATGTACTTTCAGGTGTCCTTCCATTATAACTGCTCCCTATTGCCATTGTTCCCTACAATGATGGATTCTTATATCTATGGTACCTAAATGCAAGTAAATTAAAGGTGCCTTGTTCATGGTGTATTATGGAAGCAATATAAAGATAAATAATAGAATGATTATGAGAACTTTAGAAGGAATAGTTTTTTTCTACTTACATTTTTAGAGGGATAAAAATTCATAATTACTGGGAGGCCTGGCAGTAGGTAGGTATGGAAGACAGAGGAGGAGGCTGAAAGATCACAAATTAAATGATAAACACAAAACAGAGCAAAGGAAATGGGAATAGATGGATGAATTAAATTCTCAAAGCTGGTCCCCAGAGTCAGACTTCCTAGAGCAAGGTTGTACTCCCTATGCATCTGCAAACAGTACCACCAACAGCAAACGACTGCTCAAATATCTGATCTTATGGTAGCCACTGTCATTTAAACACCCACATTCCTCATATCTATTTATCTTGATTATCTAATACTCACCTCATGACATTTTATTCACCTTCCTCAGTGTTCCATACTGTGATGTGTTAAACCTTATTCTTCTTTTTTAAATTGTTCTCATTGCCACATGTTTGAGCAATTATCAGCACTACCATGTTTATTAGTCAGGAACCTCTAGAGTAGAAGAACTTATAGACATATATTCATTAGAATGAATTAGAGTCTATGGTTCAACCAACCCATCATTAGCTTGCTGTGAATAGAAAGTCCAAGAATCCAGGAGTTGCTCTGTCCATAAGGCTGGATGTCTCAGATGTTTTTCAGAATATTCTGGAATCCCTATGGTTAAACTCTAATTTCAATGAAGTTTTGGACTTGCTATCAAACAGGCAAAGACCAAAATTTCCTTTTTTCTGTGTATTTATATAGGCTTTCAGCAGAATATATTGCCCAAATTAAATGCTGTCTTCCCATCCCATGATTTGGGCTATTAAGTAGTCTTTTCCAGCTCAAAAAAATATGAGTTAACGCTGTGTAATCCTCTCTCAATGATTTTTTAACCAAAAACTAAAATATACACAGTTATATGTAGAAATATATATGCAAGACAACCCTTGATCATCTGTGCTGATGGTACTCTATCTAAGAATCAAGATCACCTAACAAATTTTAAATACCAGACATGAGAAACCCACATTTGAGTTGCTGTCATTGGTGTCCAAAGACACCCAAAACAAACAGCCTATTGCTGTTGCTCTTGATTTTTGTCTAGATGTAAAGTAATTAATTACCTATTGCTGAAGATACCATGTACTTTAGAAACAGTGACCAGAGAACTCTGAGCTGTTATATACTTGAATGTTTCCTCCCTAAGGAATATATTTCATGATCCCAGAAGAAGCTAGGGAGACTTCCAAAGAGGAAAGTAGCCATCAGAACTTCACCTAACACCTATAAACCACATCAAGGACCAGCATGGAACAATAATTAAGTGTGCAGTAGTGATGGCTTCGTGGTAATTAATGGCTCTCACATTTTACTGAAGACCCACTCAACAAGAGGGTGGTCATGTGTTGGAGAGAACTTGCTTGTTGGTTCTGGCTGCCTACCTAGCTTAAATCCAAAATAATCACACAGAAACTGTAACAATTAAATTACTTCCTGGCCCATTAGCTCTAGCATCTTATTGGCTAACTTTTATATTAATTTAACCCATTTCTATTAATCTGTTTATCACCATGTGGCTGTGGCTCCCCAGCTAATGTTCCCAGCTCCTATCTTTGGCAGTTCCATGTCTTCTCTGACTTTTCCCTTCTTGCTCACAGCATGCAGCCTAGCTTTCCCAACTAGTTACGTTCTTCCCTGCCAAAGGCTCAATGCAGTTCCTTATTCATTGACCTATAAAAGCAACACAAAGACAGAAGGACCTCCCATGTCAGTCATGATTGACACTGTAAATATGGGTGATTGTTTTGTGATAGTGATGTCATTGTTACTAGAGGAGAATCTAGAATCTTTGTTTTACTAAACCAGCATTATCTTCAATAACAATCTAAGTATTTGTCCTTATATCCACAGACAAATATAGTCTTCACCCCTCATTAAGGAAACTTCTCCTTGTAACAAATAGAAACCATTACAAAAAAACCAAACAATCAAAATATATATGGAGCACATTTCTATAGATACATGAAGAAAACACTCCCACAAGTGTTTTCTCTGGGAAGAAGAAAACTTCACAAAAGACTTAGGGAACATTCTGGAAGATGCCTGAAAGAGCCTGCCAAAGTATCAGGGAGTTTTCCTTGAAACTGTGTCTACTAGCAGTAGCAGAATCCACAGCTATAAAGCCTCAACAACATGACTACCCAAATGTGAACTGAATAAAGATGACAATAATGAAATTTTCAAAATGTGTAGAGAAAATGTCAATAAGGCCTCAACCACACACAAGGAACCAAGAGTACTGAGAAAGGGTGGGAATGAAGAGTTAGCTGCCCCAGGAAAAATCATATCAGGTGGTTGTCTAAGACAAAAGAGAAGCCGTGAAAATGTACTTATAGGTAGCACTACATGAGTGGATCAAGTTATATTTAGGAATATGTATGTATATAAATACATTCATGCTTGCAATAACAATTAACAATTAATAGAGTCCTTGAACTTAAAAGAGAATTGGGAGGACCAAACATGAAGAAAAAGAAGGAGAAATGTTTTAATCAAATTAAAATCCCAATGAGCTGTCCCCACTATTTGTTTTTCATGTGGTGGTATTGGCAGTGGAGACATGTGCCACTTATAACTTGTGCCTCACTGCCTATGATAGATGAGGGATCTGACCCTTCCACTTACCAGCTCTTATACTCAGGAAAGAAAGCAGGTTCTGCTCTTCAAGCACACAAGAGCTTACCACACTGAAGGGGTATGGTTGAATTTCCCCAAATATGAACATGGGAGATCTGGCCAGACTCCTTATTTGCCATATGGTGGTGTGGGTAGGGAGTCATATCTACCTCACTACCTGTGGCAGAGATATTCCTGAGGCCAAAAGACCAGGAGAACAGTCCCTGACCTTTACCAGATGCAGCACCCCAGAAGAGTGCAAGTCTGGGCAACCCAGTAGAGCTGGCCCTGAAGGTAAAGTTGTGGGAGAGATTTTGAGGGTGTGATGCAGGAGCAGTGACCACAGCCCTTGCTCATTGCTGCAAGGGGTGAAATAGCCAAAGAAATGCTAGAGAACCCACCCTGGTGGTAAAGAAGGGGAGTGCTGATAGGTTACCAACCCTGCAACTACTCAGGCCCAGAATCAAGGTTATGAGATTTCCCACCCTAGGATCTGCCATAGCACATGTAACTGGATGTTTTGCTCCTACCTGTCATCTCAACTACTCTGAGGCTTAATATTAATTACAAACTGTCTGATACCTCAGGCTTCTTACTGGCTAGTTCTACATATTTGAGTTAACCTATTTCTACTAATCTATGTATCATCATGTGGCCCATGCATCTTACTTTTTCAGTTGCTGGTGTTACCCAGACTCTGAATTCTTTTTCCCTGTATTCAAAATTAATTTGACTTTCCTGCCTAGCTATATTCTTTCATTCCATAAGCAAAACAACTTCTTTACTAACTAATGGCAATAAAAAATATATTCACACCATACAGAGGGGCATCTCACATTAGCACATGAAGAGGCAGGTCCTATAGATCCAAAGCTGCATGATCTCCATGACATAGGGTAACAACAGGATATTCAAGAGGAGTCCCAACAAGGGCCCAGAACTGATAATGTTGTGGAAACTAGATGCCTTGAAGCTGACTAATGACTCTTTGCAATGAGTACTTGCACATAAAAATATATAAATAAAAGTTTTCCTGTGTGACTCGCTATGTCACACTACTGCTTCCAAGACGAGATTTTTAATTTTTTTTCCTTTTCCTTCTCTTAAAATTTATTTTGGGGGGAATGCAAAGCAGAAAGGTGGATATTAAGGGGCAGGAAATGAATTGGATAAAATTGTATGATGTAAAAACATAAATAATAAAAAGAAAGTTTAAAAGTTATAATTCCAAAAGTAGACCAAAGAAAGTCATGATAATATATCAGACACACAAAGAGAAATACTGTGTAATTTTACTCTTACATGAAATCTAAAAATTCAGACTCAAAGAAAATACAATGACAGTTCTGAGAAGTTTCAGGCACAGTCAGGAAAGGATACACATTTCAAATCATGTGAAATAGTAGGTTTCAGTCTTCTGCACATTGCTGTCTTTTTGTTGTGTTTGTTTTGTCTTTTAATTTTTAAAGATTATATTTATCCAATCATATGTTTGTGTGTGTGTTTGTGTGTACTTCTGTGTACCCACATATGTCATGGGAAACATGTGACACATGTGAAGTTCAAAGGACTCTGTCTTTCAATCATGTATATCCCAGGGATCTCAGACTAGGACATAAGTATATTAAATTTTGAGATAATTTCTAAGTTTGCTATTACTGAGTCATGGTGTCATAGATAATGATTATGAATATTCTAAATTTCAGTATTGCTAAAATAGTATAATTACAACATTCTTTTATTTATTTATTGAAAATAGATTCTTGGCCCATAGTATACATCCTGACCACAGTTTCACCTCCATCCATTCCTTTCAGGCCCCTCCCTTTTCTCTTTTTCAAATCCATTCCCCATTCATCTCTTTTCAGAAAAGTGCAGGCCTCCATAATTTAACAATATCTTAACAAAGTAAGAAAAATAAACAAGGTGAAAGCCCACATATTGAGGGTGGACAGGTAACCCAAATGGAAGAAAAGGGTTCCAAAATCAGACAAAAGATTCAAAGAGTCAGAGTCCCACTGGCACTTACCTGTTAGGAATTAAAAAAAAAAATCAAGCTACCAGCCACAACATATATGTAGAAGAACTGGAACAGATCCATGCAGGCTGTGTGCTTGCTGCTTCAGTGTATATGAGCCCATATTTGCCCTACTTTGTTGATCCAGTGGGCTATGTACTCCTTGTATCCTCAATCCCCTCTGACATCAAGAAATCCTCTGAACCCTCCTGTACTGGCCCAACAAGCCAGCCCCTCTGTCCTGCCTAGTCCCCCACAGCTGTCAAACCCCAAAGAAAATCACACAGAAAGTCTACATTAAGTTATAAATTGATTGGCCCATTAGCTCAGACTTCTTGCTAACTCTTATCACTTATATTAACCCATTATTCTGATCTATTTTAGCCATGTGGCTCAGTACCTTTTTCAGTGGGACAGATCACATGCTGCTTCTTGGTGGTCTGGGCAGGAATGAGAGGAATGGGCTTCCTCCTTTTTGGCATTCTCCTGTTCTCGTCGCCCGACTCTAATTGCTGTCTGGTTGACACACCTATACTTCCTGCCTGGCCAATCAGAATTTATTTAAAACATGATTGACAGAATACAGACAATTCTCCCACATCATACTGGGTTCCCAAGCTCCAAGGAAGGGACCCAATGGAGACCTTCAATTTAAATTCTCTCTGCATGTCTTTGCATGTGGGTCTCTGCATCCACTCCTATCCTCTACCAAAGAAAACCTCTCTGATGACAAATGAACAAGGCACCAAGTGAGTCTCTCGTTTCTGGCCATCTGTACACTGTTTGGCATGAGTTACTCCCCTGGAGTGGGCCTTAAGTTAAATAAGACATTTGTTGACCACTCCCACAAGTGCTGTGATATTTCTTCCAGCACATCTTGCCAGTTAAATTTTGGGTCAAAAGTTTTGTAGCTGCATTTGTATCCACATTTCTCTTCAAGGAGCCTGGAGAGATGCTTCTCAAAACAAAGATAAAACATTGCATAGATGAAGGATCCATACAGGCACTGAGCTCAATCTTTCCACATTCAGTGAAGAGTGTGGATGCTGTCATTGGCAACGGGGCCTTTTGTCATTTTTCAGAGACCAACCTTCTGCCCAAATACCTGCCTGAGGTGTTTTGGAAGCACCACGGGATGTCCTGGGCCAAAACCTCAACCAGTGTGACCCAATTCCACCAGTGGAATCTTTGCATGGTTATAAGGGATGTCCAGGTGAAGCTCAATATTCTCTTTACTAGAAGCCCTCACTAGGATCATCCCCATAATTACAGGAAGTTCCCATTTTGCTAGATTTACACACTGTCCCCCAAATTGGGAAAGTTTATAAATCCACCAGGTCTTCCTTGTTCAGGATTGTTTTGGCTTTCTTGGTTTTCCTTTTTTTTTTTCATTTTATTTTGACTTTCCCATATGAAGTTGAGAATTATCCTTTAAAAGTCTGTAAAGAGTTTTCTTGAAATTTTGATGGAAATTGCATTGAATCTGTAAATTGGTTTGATAGGATAGCCATTTTTACTGTTAATCCTATTGATCCATAAGCATATACGATCATTCCATCTTCTGATATCTTCTCCAATTTCTTTCTTCAAAGACTTAAAGTTTTATCATCCAAGTCTTACATTTTCTTGATTACAATTACACAAAGATAGTTTATATTATTTGAGGTTATTATGAAGGGTGTTGTTTCCTGATTTCTTTTATATCCATTTGTCATTTGTTTGTAAGAGGGCTACTGATTCTTTTGAGTAAATTGTTCATCAAGTCATTTTACTAAAAGTGTTTATTAGCTGTAGAAGTTCTCCATATACAAATAATGATTCTTTGACTTCTTTTCCAATTTTTATTCCCTTGATAGCCTTTAGTTATATTGCCCTTGCTAAACATTAAAGCAGTATACTGAATAAATATGGAGATAAAGGACAACATTGTCTTTTTTATTTTCTTGTAATTGCTTTGAGTTTTTCTCTTTCAATTTGTTCTTGGCTATTGGCTTGCTGTAAATTGCCTTTGTTATGCATAGACCTGTCTCTTGTACCTCTAAATTCCCCAGGATTTTTATAAGGAAACAATGGTGAATTTCATAAGACACTTTTTGGCAGGTAATGACATGATCTTGCAGATTTCTTTCTTATAATTTACTTATATAGTGGATTACAATCATTGATTTTCTCATGTTGAACCATCCCTACATCTGTAGCATAAGTCTAATTTATCATTGTGCATGAATCCTTCTACTATGTTCTTTAATTTCCTTTGTTATTATTTTACTGATAATTTTTGTGCATATGTTCATAAGAGAAATTGGTATACAAGTCTCTTTGATTAGTCTTTATGTGTATTAAGTATTAGGGTTACTTTGTCACATATAATGGGCAATGTTCCTTCTGTTTCTGCTTTTTAAAATAATTTGAAGAGTACTGGCTTTAAATGTTCTCTGAATTGCTTGCAGAATTCATAACTAAAATTATATGGTTCTGGGCTTTTTAAATCCATGCTTATATTTCAGTAGGGCTTATAGGTATATTTAAATTGTTTATCTGATCCTTGTTTGATTTTGGTAAATGGTGCCTATTAAGAAGATTATTGATTTCTTTTATATTTTGCACATTTTTTGTGTACAGATTTTTAAAATATATCTTATATTTTTCACGATTTCCTTAATGTCTGTTGATATGTCACCATTTTTCTATCTTGTTTTGTTAATTTTGATACTCTGTCTTTAATTTAGTTAGAATAAAGGTTTTCTATCTTGATGATATTTGTCAAAGAGCCCAGTCTTTTTTTAATTGTTTCTTTGTTTTGTTCCATTTTTTCCTATTTTTAGTCTTCAGTTTGATAATTTCTTACTGTTACTTCTTTTGGCTATGAATCTACAAATTTCTAGAACTTTCAGGTGTGCTGTTAAGTTGCTATTATGGGATTTCCCTTTTTTATACAAGCATTTTGTATTATGCACTTGCCTCTTACAAAAGCTTTTCATTATGTTCCATTAGTTTGGGTATACTGTGTATTCATTTTCACTAAATTCTAGAAAGTCTTTAATAATTTTATTTCTGAATTGGCCTTTTTTCATTCAGTAGAGTTGGTATTTTTCATCAGTTTGTAATCTTTCTGTTGTTTCTGTTTTTATTGATATCCAGCTTTAATCCATACTGATCTCTGAAATAAAGGAATTATTTAAATTTTCTTGTATTTGTGGAGAATTACTTTGTGTTTGAGTATCTGGTCAATTTTAGAGAAAGTTCCATGAACTACATAGGAGAAGGTAAGTCTTTTGTCTCTGGGTGAAATATTCTGAAATATGTTTTGTCCTTTGGTGTATTACATCTGTTAATTCCTTTATTTCTTTAGTTTATTTTTCTTTCTGGATGATCGGTCCAATTGTGGGAGTAGGAGAGTATGAAAATATCTCACTATCAGTATCAGAAGTTCTTCAGGTGACCTACTTGGTCTCCTGGCAGGAATGGTCTGTGGTTGAGTAGGTAATATATGCCCTTCTTGGGGGCTATGACACAATGGTGGGCAAGGGGATGCTTGTGGAGATGTTCTGTGGAATATACAAGAGATAGACAGAAGGGAGGGGATGCTGTAGTTGGTCTTCTCCTTCAGTGTTAGAGGTGACCCAGAGGATTGGGTCTGGTCAGAGAGAGTGGAGGAGGTCTGCATATAGCTTACCTAGTCTCAAAATACTTTTTATAGATGGACAACTAGGCAATATGATGAATATGCTTAATTTTGTCAATTTACAACATATTCATGTGAAAATAACATACTTTACCCATAAATATATTAAATATTTTGTCAAATAGTGAAAAATTAAGATATACTGGATCTGGTACTTACCCATAAAATATTCTTTATGAATTTGATGTGTTCATATATACAAGCTATCTGAGAGATTTTCTATTATTCTTTTATTCTTTAGGTATTACTCTAAATGAAGTAGACTTATTAATATGGGAATATATTTTGTTATCATAGAAAATTTCTCTTATCCTGTAATTCCACATCATAATTTTGTAGTGATATTTCTTTTGTATTTTAATAAATAAAGCTTGAATGAAGGTCAGAGGGTAAAACAGCCCCATTAGTCAGTCTTACAGACTAGGCAGTGGTGACACACACCTTAAATACCAGTAGCCATACTAGTTTGCCATAGAAATGAGGCAGTAGTGGTGCACACCTTTCATCCTAGCCCTAGAGCAAAATATAAAATGGGAGGAGAAAGAACTCAGACAGAGTACCATTTTGAAATTTCTGGAGCCAGGATCTGAGATAGAGGTAAGAGCCAGTGGCAGGCTGCTTTGCTTTTTGTGTCTTCAGGTTGAGCCCCAATATCTGTCTCTGGGTTTTTATTAATCATGCTACATGATTTTATGTTCAACATTATTTGTCACTGGTGTCACTGTGCTTAGAATTTGGAATCTGTATGCCTTTGCTTTGGGATTTAAGGCTTCATCCTGTGTGGACTTTTATCTATTTCTTTCACTTGTGTCCACTAAGAACATTATCTGCCAAATCCTGTATTAACCACAGGAAGTTTTAATATACTGTGGAAATATTTTACATCAACTGCACTTATTTGAAACACTGCTTTGGTGAATGCTTTGTGTCTTGAAATTAGTTTTAGTAAATAATAAGACATTTGTGAATATATTAGCAAAATATTTTAATGAATCTTTTATTTCAGTGCAGAATGCATAGCTATTTTAATTCTAAAAGACAAAGATTTGTGTTTTTTAGGCAAGTACATTTAGATACACTTTACCTTTTGAATCTATATTAGTTATACATTTAATATATTTTCACAGAACCAATGAAATAAAGTATTTTGTACATTCACAAAATAATAAGGAACTCCTGTATGCATATTTATCTCTGCAGATTTAATTGTAATTTTTGTTTTTCTGAGCTTATAAGTTTATGTTAATCAGCGTATATATGTGTGTGTCCATCTCTCTGCATATCTGTGTGTTTGTCAATTGAAGTATATGTGTGTATGTCTCTGTATTTTTGTGTAGGCATATCTATTTGTGTGTGCATATATATATGATATATATGTGTGTGTATATATATATATATATCTGTGTGTATATACATATACAAGTGTATATATATGTGTGTGTGTATTGTGTGTGTGGATCTCTGCATCTGAAGTCATTGATTATTTCTGCTTATTTTATTACATTCCTTTCTCATTTGTTTTTGTTGTATGTTCTCCTTCCAATAGAATCACAGGGAATCTGTCTAATAAATGTGATTGCATAGTAGAAAGTACAGAAACTGATTTTTATTTAAAAATAAAAACTCTGCTAAATGAAGAAAATGATCCATGAACAAAAATATCTTTATCATCAACTTTTGCCTTCTTTTATTTGAGTAGCTGGCTGGTAATAGCAATATGTTAATAATCTACTTTGATATCAAATTTGAGAGAACAGCTCAGGAAATGTGATCTCATTAAAATGGAATTTGACTTTACTCAGAATGTCAAGTGAATAGATTCAGGCTTGTTACAAATCTGGGACTTTGACAGTTGTAGCATCTCTGTCTTTTCTCTGCCTTCTGGCCTTTTTATTTTTTACCTTTAATTATCTCCTTGTGATTTTGCAAAATTTTAGTCTTCCAAATAAATAAATAATACTCAAATTTGGGGGGTGTTTTAGGTCTTTTTATTGATTTTATTGAGCTATACATTTTTCTCTGCTCCCCTCCTCCCTCCCCTGTGGTCCTCATGCTCCCATTTTACTCAGGAGATCCTGACTTTTTCTATTTCACATGTAAACTAGATCTATCTATGGCTGTCTTAGGGTCCTCATTGTTGTCAAGGTTCTCTGGTATTGTGATTTTTAGGCTAGTTTTCTTTGTTTATGACTAAAAACCACTTATGAGGGAGTAAATATGATAATTGTCTTTCTGGGTCTGAGTCACCTCACTCAATATGTTTTCTAGCTCCACCCATTTGCCTACAAGTTTCAAGATGTCATTATTTTTTCTTTTCTGCTGTGTAATGCTCCATTATGTAAATGTACTACATTTTCCTTATTCATTCTTTGGTTGAGGGGCATTTTGCTTGTTTTCAAATTCTGGCTATGACAAACAATGCTGCTATGAACATAGTTGAGCACATGTCCTTTTGGTATAGCTGAGCATCCTTTGGGTACATACCCAAAAGTGGTATTGCTGGGTCTTGAGGAAGGTTGTTTCCTAATTTTCTGAGAAATCACCATATTGATATCCAAAGAAACTGTACCAGCTTGCACTCGCAATAGCAGTGTAGGAATGTTCTCTTTATCCCACAACCTCTCTAGCATAAGTTGTCATCAGTGTTTTTGATCTTGGCCATTGTTAAAGGTGTAAGATGGAATCTCAGAGTTGTTTCAATTTGCATTTCTATGGTGATTAAGGATAATTAGCATTTCCTTAAGTGTCTTTCAGCCATTTTAGATGCCTGTGTTGAGAGTTCTCTGTTAGTGCCTGTACTTCATTTTTAAATTGGAGTATNATGGTGATTAAGGATAATTAGCATTTCCTTAAGTGTCTTTCAGCCATTTTAGATGCCTGTGTTGAGAGTTCTCTGTTAGTGCCTGTACTTCATTTTTAAATTGGAGTATGTGTTCTTTCAATGACCAATTTCTTGAGTTCTTTACATATCTTGGAGCTCTTCCCTCTGTCTGATGTGGAGTTAATGAAGGTTTCTTTGTAGTGATGAGGCAAGCAGACCTGCTTTTCTTCCGGACCAGCTCCTACACAGCTAGTTTATACCCTGAAATAACAACCCACAAATTGTATTCATTTGAGCACTGCCTGGTCCATTATATCTAGCCTCTTCTTTGCTAACTCTCACATCTTGCTTAACCCATATCTAGTAATTTGGGTATCAACACAGGGTCATGGCTTACTTGGAAGATTCTAACCCACGTCCATCTTGGGCCAGAGCTTCATGTGTCTACCTGACTCTGCTTTCTTTCTCCCAGCATTCTGTTCTGTCTACTCCACCCATCTAAGATCTGGCCTATCAAGAGGCCAAGGCAGTTTCCTTATTAACCAATGAAAGTAACACATAGACAGATGACCCTCATACACCATTTCCCCTTTTTCTGCTTAAACAAAAAAGAAAGGCTTTAACTATAACATAGTACAATTACAAATAACAAAACAATTATCAAGCAAGAATTATAATTACCATGTTCAGATGTGCTTTATCCTTTATCATAACAAAGGAAAGCTTTAACTGTAACTAACCATTCTTCAACCCCATCAAAGACTCCAGAAGGATATAGTATTATCTAAGTAAACCAGAAGTAAGCAACTTCCAAAACTCTAGAAATGACAGAGACATCTTGCTGCCTGGACAGTCACCCAAAGTTCCTCTGTACTGCTGGGGCATCCATCTTCGGCTTACAGGCCCATAGTGTCCAGAGAAATTTCCATGAAGCAGGAAATTTCAAAGACAGTTCAGTCACTTTGTGCTGTGTCTTGCAGAATGTCTTGCAGACTCCTTCATGAACCAGGAACCCCGAAAGATCATCTCCCCTTTAGGCAAGTTCAGTAGTCCTTTCTCTGTGGGTTCTTCAAGTCCAGTTTATGCAACACTCCAGGCAAGAGCAGTTTCTTACCCAAATGGCTATCAAACTCCATAAGGAGCCT
>LOEQ01002076.1:65392-81990 GCA_001685075.1 Bramus lutescens | reverse complement strand
CTCTCTCTCTGCCAAAGGCTTCCTGGCTGTGGCCAGGGTTGGTGCCATACTCCCTCTCCCTCTCATGTTTTTGCACCAGAACCAGGGCCTCCACCATGTTACCTCTCTCTTTAATGGTTCCAGACCAGGGTTTGGAGCTGCTGACAATGTTATTGTAAAAGTGAAATCCTGAAGATTCCCGAGGGCTCAGCGGCAGTGGGAAGCGGGCCATGAGATCATGTGCCAGATTCCCAAGTGGTGGAAGGCAGCAGGCAACTGCTCCTGAGACCATGGCAAGCCACAAAGACAGCTGGGTCCCAGTCAGTGAGTCATGCTGTGGGCCAGAGACAGAGACATGGATAGGCACGCCATGCCATGTTGAGTGAGGTTGGATATTTATTTAGTGGGTTTTGGAAGGGAAGGGGGAAGTGCAGAGAAAGACAGAGACAGAGACAGAGAGACAGAGAGACAAAGAGACAGAGAATGGGGAGTGGGGAGAAGAAAGAGACAGAAGCTGCCTCTTTGAGAGAGACTGAAAGGGAAAGGACTCAGGCTATATGCTGAAGATCAGCTTGGCTGAGCAGATGGGGAGGGACTGGGCATGGCTTGTCTCTTAAGGGGACAGAACAGACCATTATAGATAGTGCACCACTTTTTAAATTACAACAATACCACTATATTCCTGATTTTTTGTCTCTACAAAATCTTCAGATTGAAGGGGTAAGATCCTGTCTCCAAGAATCCTCAAGCTCCACACTCACGCCTTAGCTTTCCTTTGTCTATAACAGTTAATTTTGTCTCATATTTTTAGAAATGGGGTCTAACTGTGTAGCTCAGTTTGACTTTGAAAACTCACAGCAATCTCGCTTCTTCAATCTCCCAAGTGTAGGAGTTGTGTTAGCTACCATGCCTGGCTATAATAATACAGTTATTTAGCAAGAAGATCTCAAAATCAAAGCGGTAATAAGTCATGTTTTCAGCTCTTAAACCTTAGTTGAAGCATAATGGAGGAAGCACTTCAACCTTTTTAGTAAGTGTGTCATTCATCAAAACTCTTTTCTGGACAGTGCAAGTCACTTAGGCTTATTTGTCTGGAGATTTTGGTCTGGTTAGGATTTGATTTTACTGAATCAGTTTGGCAGTCACTGGGTTTGCATGTTGTTTAATTTCTGAGCAGAATCAATATTATTGGGATTATCAAGGTCAGAAAAATTTTAGGTATGTGCAATAGGAAGTACATTTATCCTAGGGCACCATGTAATTTTCTTTTGCAGTCTATCAAATATCATATAAAGAGGCTTCATTGTTGTGCTAGTGGTTATAAAAATAACTTTACAGTAAAATAAATATGGGAATTGAAACCTAAGTGTAATATGTATAATTGCATATATAAGTTTCCCCAAAGCATCATTCTGAAACCATTCATCCTTGTTTAACAGTAAATATAGCTGAGATCCAACAGGATAGCATAAAAAAAACCCTGATATTTAAATTTAAGCAAGAATGATTTTAAACTCCCTGGGATCCACAGTCCACTCTGACCAGGGAAACAGATTATGCCTCTCCTTATAATATACAATCCACAATTCTGCGGCAGACAACCTCTCCCTTCCTGTCCTTTCCCCATGTGCAGTGGCTCAATCAGGACTGCCTATCCTAACTTTCTTCTACACATTCATTGTTTTATGCCAATGTCCAACTCTAACAGACAATCCCTGGGTAATCTCATGTCACTCAGATCTAGAAGGCAAGTAGGCTAACTGCAGATATTCACCTCTCAGTCCATTCCCCCAAAACTCCTGTCTCAACTCCAGGTCTTCAGCAGATCACTTGCGATGCCTTCCCCTTCCTCTATGCTCCTTCTCCAGTGGATCATAGAGATCTTCTCCATACTTTGTTTCCTGCACACATGTCTATATTCAAACAATAAGACAACTGAAGGAGATCAAGGGAATACATATAAAAGAAAAAAATCAAATTATGTTTCTTAGCAGACAATATGACAGCAAGTGACACTAAAATTTCAACCAGTAAGCTCTTACAACTGATAAAAAACACTTTTAGCAAAATAGCTGTAAATAAAATTAGCTCAAAAAATCAGCCAGGTGATAGTGGTGCATGCCTTTACTCCCAGCACTCAGGAGGTAGAAACAGGTGGATCTCTGTGAGTTCAAGACTACCCTTGTCTACAGAGCAAATTCCAGGAAAAGCTGTAAAGTTACAGAGAAACCTTCTTTCAAGAAACCCCGCAAGAAAAGAAAAAGAAAAGAAAAAGAACAGTAGCACTCCTATATACAAATGACACGTGGATTGAGAAAGAACTTACAAAAAAAACACCCAGTTTTTACAAATGTCTCAAATAATATAAACTACCTTGTAGAAACTCTAATCAAGCAAGAGAAAGGCTTGTATGACACAATCTTTAAAACATTAATGACAAAATTGAAGAAGCTATTAGTACATGTAAAGATTCCCCATGCTCTCCTGAATCAGTAGGAATAATATAGCAAAAATGTTCATCCTGTAAGCAATCTAACTATTCAGTGCAACCTCTATCAAACTTCCAACACAAGTTTTCATAGATCTTTAAATGAAAAATTTCAGTTTCACACTGAAAACACACATACACACAAATAAACAAACAAATGTAGGATACCTAAAAAGTACCCTGAATAATAAAAGAACAGGGGGAGACATCACTATCCCCAATTTCAAATTATATTACTGAACTGTAGTAATAAAAACAGCATGGTAATGGTACTAAAATAGACATATTAATCAATGGAGCCAAATTGAAGACCCAGGCATAAATCAACATACATATGGACAACTGAGTATTGATAAGGAAGTCAAAAATAAACACTGCATCTTCAACAATTTTTGTTTGTCAAATTGGACAGCTTCATACAGAAGAGTGTATATAGATCCACACTTACATTGCTGCACAAAACTCATCTCCCAACAGATCAAAGATATCAACATAAAATGAGATACACTAAATCTGATATAAAAGAAAATAAGAACAGCTCTGAACTTATTGGCACAGGGGAAGATTTTTGAACAGAAAGCTATTACCCTAGGCAGAAATCAAATATTAATAAGTTGGATCTCATGAAACTGAAAAGCTTCTGAGCAGCCCTCATTCAGAAAAAGTGACAGATTAAAGAGTGAGAAAATACTTTTATCAATTACATATCTAATAAAGGGCTAATATCTAAAATATATAAACAGTTAAATGAGCCATGTATTAAGAAAATAAATAACTCAAAAGTGCCATACAAGTATAAATAAATTTCTCAAAAGAAGAAACTCAAATATCTGGGAAATATTTAAATAAATTTTAATCATTTTTAGCAATCAGAGAAATACAGATTAATATTAATTTTAGATTTTATCTCATACCTGTCAAATTGGCTGAAATCAATAATACAAATAACAGTTCATGCTGATGATTACGGGAAGTAAAGAAAACACTCATCTATCACTGTGTAGAGTTCAAACTTGTACAAGTACTATAGAAATCAGTGTGGCAATATTTCAGTAATATGGGATGTGACCTACCCCAAACTCAGTTATTGGCAAATACCTTAAGGACATTTCTACTCTACTCTGAGACATGAAGACATGCTCAACCATGTTCATTGCTATTCTATTTATCATCACCAAAAATTGGAAACAATGTAGATGTCCCTCAACAGGAGACTGAATATAGAGAATATGGTACACATACATAACGGCATATTACTCAGGCAGTAGACAACATGGAATAATGAAAATAAAGGGTAAATGAATGGAACTAGGTAAAATCATCCCAAGTGAAGTGTTCCAGAACAAGAAATACGAATATAATATGTACTCATTTAAATGCAGAAATTAGCTATCATATCAATGAAAATCAAGATCTGGTTCTACATTGTATAGAATCACAGAGTTTTATTATAGAGCAAATCACTGGGGATTTGAGGGATGAGGGAACCAAAATTAGAGAATATAATGAGGCAGAGGAGAATGCAGGAGTACGAAGGAGGGCATAAAGGGAGAGACAGCTAAAACTAATGACTATTAGAGAGATATTATTGAAATGTAATAGAATAAAAGCCTCCTAAATCTAGTACATAATCAGGGATATAAAATGGAAATCAATAAATAATGGGAGTTGCAGAGCTTTATCTATTTTTACCAAATGAAGTTTACAGTACCGTTAGTGAGTTATACCTCACTGAATTTTAGGTGAAAATGATACTTTGGGAACCCTTGAACAACTAATGCTGTTGCCAAGAGTATAGGTTGTTCTCCACAAACTGATGACAAGACCAAACGCTGAACAACACCTATACAACTCATCGAGCATGAAGAAATAGAACTAGTGTCTACATAGAGCCTTCACCCCTAATTGTTAGTTGATTTTTTTACACTAATGTACTTACACAATCAAAAGACAAACATAAACACCAACACAGGCCCAAATGTTTTGATTTCCAATGATGTCCTAACTGCTACATATACTAGTACAATGTTGACTCAAAGTTTGTGGGAACAAACAAACAATTTAAAATTAATTAAAATTTGACTTGATTTAAGGCAAACTCCACAAGATGGAACCCGAGGCAGGGCAATAATGCTACCAAAAGCAAGCACTTGCAAACTCACAATGAGTAAGTAAAATTGGCCAAGACAGCCTGTCAGAGGCCCAAAAGCACGGAAACTAATGATGAGTACTCTTAGCCATTGAAACACACCAGCAATGATTGCCAGTTTCAAAAGGACCAGCAGGAAACATTCCTAAACCCATAAAACCCCTGACCTTCTTTACAATAAAAAAGCTTCTGCATTGGAATCTCTGAGTCTGTGTCATTGCCTCCACATCTTCTCACCCCCTGTCCTTCTTACTCTGCCCAAACAGGGATTGCACAACAGGCAGTAGCAGTAAGCCTGCAAAAAAAATGCAAGAACCCATATCATAATGTCTGATATGACCAAAATGACCAATAAGCTGAGACATATGGCAATACCTAATACTGTTCTCAATAAAGCTCAAACCATCAACAACAAGAACCACAGAAGTAAATGACTTCTAATGATATTCTGCTATATTCATAATTCAGTGACTTGCTCCATCATCTTCAGAAAAGATTCCTCCTGCAAGAGAAAGGAAAAATGCAGAGATCTATAGCCAGACATTAAGCAGAGAGTGAGAGATCTTGAAACACCCAGTCCTCGGGCCATTCAGGCTCCTCAGAACAACAAGGCTGAAGTTGCCAAGTTCTGCTTCTTGCTGGGACTAGAACATGGCTCACATGTTCAACTACATCTTTACCACTTTTATGTTTTCTGTTGTTTCCTTTACAACCTAAACTTGGCTATGATGAAACTAGATCTGTAAAATAGGCTGGCCTCAAACTCAGAGACCTGCCAACATATGCCTTCTGAATACTGATATTTAAGAAGTGTACCACCACATCTAGCCCTAAGCTGTTCTTTTTCTAAGTTGTTCTTTAATTGCTTTTCAGAAATTGGAAGGTTAGCTGGGTGGGTTCTTGTGCTAAGATCACCATTTACTTTATACCTTTAATATCTTTAATCAGTTTGTCTCCTCAAACACAGGTCATAGATCCATTCTACTTCCTGGTGCTCTTTTACTCCTTCATCAGTATTTTTTTTACTTGTTCATAATCCTCCTTTTTATTATGAAACATTAGAGTTAACACTAATAACCAAACAACAGAGTCTATACTAGGCTGCTTCAAGTCTTCTTCTACCAATGTATTTAATCCATATCTCTTCATTTAGGTATCAAGCAGACTCTTTGAACAAGGGAAAAAGCAGTCAAATTCTTCACCAAAATACCACAAGAACATTCTTTGTTCAACACACTAAACATCTTCTCCTCTTCAATATCTTGTGCCAGCTCCCACCATTAAAATCACCCTCAGAACCATTGTTTTCAGTAAGTAGTGCATAAAGCATTCCACTGCTTTGTTTGCCCAAAGTACCAGAAGTCCAAATTCCTCCAAATAAAAACATGGACTAGTCTATCACAACAATACCTGTTGCAAGGAACTGCTTGTTCATCTCAGTCGCCCAGAACCAAAATAATCACACAGAAACTGTATTAATTAAATCACTACTTAGCCCATTGGCTCTAGCTTCTTATTGGCTAACTCTTACATCTTAACATTACCCATTTCCATTAATCTGTATATCATCAAAAGGTTGTGGCCTACCAGCATAGTTCCAGCATGTCTGACTCTGGCAGTGGCTCCATAGTGTCTCCTGACTCCACCCTTCCTTCTCCCAGCATTCAGTCCATCCTCCCCACCTACCTAAATTCTGCCCTATGAACAGACCAAGGCAGTGTTTTTATTCATTAATGGTAATCACAACACACAGAGGGGACTCCCACATCAAATACACCTGTCCCTGGTACCAACTTCTGTCTGAGTGTTTTTAATGTTGTGAAGAGACAGCATGGCCATGACAACTCATATAAAGAAAAATATTTAATTGGAGCTGGCTTACAGTTTCAGAAGTTTAGCCCATTATCATTATGGCAGGGAATATGATGGCATGCATCCAGCCATGGTTCAAGAGAAGGAGCTCAGATTTGAACATCTTGATCCACAGACAGCATAAGGAGAGATTGTACACTATGCTTAGCTTGAGCATATATAAGACCTTAAAGCCCATCTTCTAGTGGTCCTTTTTTTTCTAGTAAGTCCATATCTACTCCAGAAAGGCCACATTTTCTAATAATGTCAAACCCTGTGGATCAAGCATATAAGTCTATGGGAGCCATTCCTGTTTAAACCATAACAGTAGCTGATGATTGTAATTTTGTAAATGTCTAGTCACATGGCACATGTAGAATTACTCTGCAATTAATCTGTTATGAATAGGCAAACACAGAATGATGGTGCCAATAATATTTCATATACAGTGGTTTAAACAAGAAAGCTCTGCAAATTTCTCAACACCCTAGTACCTGTTAGAAAGTGAACATAGACCTTGGCAGTTGTGGCTCATGCCTTTGATTCCAGCACTCGGATTGAGAGGCAGGTAGATCTCTTTGAGCTTGAGGCCAGCCTGGTCTACTAGAGCTAATTCCAAGACAGACACCAAAGCTACATGGAGAAACCTTGTCTTGAAAAACCAAAAGAAATAAAGAAAAATAGATAGATAGAAAGATATAAAGAAAGTGAACATAGTCTCCACCCTTGAATTATTGTACAAATTAGTGCTTTCAAAGCCTACCACTGAGTTTTAGAAAACTGTAGAGAAAATGTAGTGCAGTCTGAACTTAAAAGTCAATACTTTGAGTGATTTAAATAATAATGAATTCCATAGGCTCAAGTATTTGAATGATTGGCCATTAGAAAGTGACATTACTTTACAGAAATTAGGAGGTGTGGCCTTGTTGGAGAAAATGTGTCATTAGGAGTGGACTTTGAGATTTCAAATTATTAAGGCAGGCCCTATATGTTACCATACCTGCTGTGTGTGGATTGGGATAAAGAACTCTCAGCTATTTCTCCAGCACCATATCTGCCTACCTGCCATCATTCTCCCTGCCATGATGATAATGGATTAAACCTCTGAGACTGTAAGCAAGCCCCATTAAATGTTTTCTTTTAAAAGAGTTTCCATGGCCATGATGTTGCTTTACAGCAGTAGACCATGGAATAAGAAAAATACTTTTCAATTATTGAAAATTAGGATTACCTATTTAGTATGATATTCACTTTCTTTCAGATGAGGAAAAAGAGAATAATTTGTTTCATGTGTCAAGTTATTAGTATTAAGTAGTAATGGAAAAATTAAAAGTAACGATCTTTATCATCAATCAGTTGCATCCTAGAGGCAGGAACAATAATGCATACCTATGATCCCAGGGTTTGGGAGTCTGAAACAGGAGCATCATAAATTTAAAGCTATTTGGACTTTAAATAAAGACTGTTTTAAAAAAGAAAAAGAATAAAGGGCAATTCATCATGATGTTCATTGTCAATAGCAACAAAACTCTGTTTTAAGTAAAACAAAGAAAAGTTCATATGTATATATAAACATATCTAACACACTGAAATGACAATTTTCTTAAAGAAATATAAAAAATTGGAATTTAATCAGCAGATCATGACAACCAGTTAGAGTAATGGAACATTTAGCATGGTCTACGGAAGAAGGACACTAAGGCTACAGGGAGCTGATGAAGCCAAATTACAGAGTTCACAAAGTAATCATAGCAGAGAGAACAAGCTGAAATCACACAGGAAAACAAAGACTTTCAAAACATGTGTCTATTCATTCAAGATTGCTATTCAAGATTTCCAGGGGAACACTGCCTGACAATCACACCTTATCAAATATAGAGGAAGATCCTAAAACATGACAAACAAAAGCAATATACTTAATGACACCCGTCCAATGTACAAAATTATACCCTTACATAATCAAAAATTTTAAAACATGTTTTAAAATGTAGTCATTCTTTTTTATGTTTTCATAAATTTATTTATATGTGTGTAGTATATGTGTGTATGGGGGTATAAATGCCAGAGAAGGAAAGAGATAGAATGTCAGTGTCTTCTTCAATTTTTCTTCCACAATAACGTTAGGTCAGCATCTCTCATTGAATCTGTTACTAACCAACTGGCTCCATTACTTAGCCAGGTAGATGTTATGATCCATCTATAGCTGATCATCACCCAGTACTGGAGCTCCAGATTCTAGCTATGTGGACTCATGGATTTATTTTGTGCTGGGCTTATGAACTAAGATCCTCAAGCCTGTGGCATGCCATTTTGATAATTTCCAAATGATGAAAGAATCTTATTTTTTATTTTTGATACAGGGTTTCTGTATGTAACAGTCTTGGCTGGCCCGGAACACACTTTGTAGAACAAGCTGGGCTACAATTCAATGAGATCTGCCTGCCTCTGCCTCCAATTTCTGGGAATTAAGTGTATTTTAAGCTTTAGAAACTCTAAGAAAATAATTTATAATAGTATTTAACTATGAATGGGCATATATTAATTTCTGAAAATTATCCTTAAGGCATTCAATATCAGAAACCTTCCTTAAAACTTTGCCACACATTAATACTTTAATAAAGATTTTTAAACAATCCATCATGTCTGACATTAGTAATCAGCATTCATTAATCCCTTCTTTATTCTTTCGGACCATATTCTGCCCTTTCCATCATTTTGAGTGATGTCATACTACACAGACACTGCATACAGGAAACAAGTCAGAGTGTGATGAGATTTTATGTAAAAAAGTGAGTTGTATTCCCTCTTGAAATAGAAAAGAAAACAAATAATGATCTCTACTTTTAGCAAGATAAGAACACAAATGAACAAACAAAAAACCAATAAAACCTGATTTAATTAGGGGCATTTTGCAGTTGAAAGGGTTTATCTGTTCTTGAACAGTAACTGCTTCATGTGCTTGTCCAAGTCTTTCTGTGCTTTTCAGGCTAGCTTTAGTACTTAGAGAAAGGCATCACCAGTCATTTAAGTGGTAACCTGCCCTTTATTGCTATTTAACTTAACCAAATTTGCTTTTGCTTAAACTTCCTATTGATAAGAGTAATTTGATATAATACAGGTATATTTCTGTTTCTGCATGCCTACCATAATTTTTCCTGAATTTTCTTTAAAAACAATGAAGTCAATAAATTATTAATAAACTTTATACAAAAATATATGTATAGATTAAAACTTGGTCCAATATGATGATTTAAAAGCAAAATTATATTTACTCTTTGGAATTCTAGTTTTTATTAATTAATGTTATATGCAGTTATTCCAGTCATCTACTTCTCTCCATAAGGGGATAGGACTGACATTTGCTTTTATTCTATTTTAATGTCTATGAGGAACAAGCATAAAATTATAAGTATTCTGAACTTTGGGTTTGAATTGCTATTTAATGCAATGCCTACATTTTATTGTTTGAATAATATTCCTTGGGAATAAAATAATTGTTATTTAAAAGAATGAAGTGTGTGAGAATAATACATACATCCAGTTTTCCTTCTCTGGTTTCTAAGAGTTAAAACTCTTTCTTCTCCCTTCTGGACATACAGAGAAGATAAGCCTTGCTGACACTTTCCTTCTTCTCATTCATGTCTTCAGGCTGTGGCTGCTCCTGAAGGGAATAGAAAGTATCAGGAAGCTTAGAAAGTATTTTTTTTCATTATCTGGGTTGCTTTTACCATTCTCTCCTTATGCAATAAGGCAACATGTAAAAAATAATTTCTTCAGTACTCTTGGGCCTCTTTCAGGAAAAAGTAAATATAGAGACAAAAGCAGTAGTATTTTTAAAGGCTAATGTATTTTGACAATTTTAAACTAACAGTATTGTTACAAAAGTCATATGTTTCCAGCTTCATATATACATCTGTTTTTTCTTTATGATAACAACCTATGAAACAATACAAAATAATAAAAATAAAAAACTAATATGCAACTACTCTAAACAAAGACAGATTTGTCAAAATTTCTCTTCTCCATCTCTCTCTCCCTCTCTCTCTCTCTCCCTTCTCCATGTTCAAGGAGTGCAAAAACCATTAGCATACCTTTGCCTGACAGAAATACTTCTCAGTTTTCATTTATTTAGAAGATGTCACAAAGGCTGACATTGGACCAATGATGTAGATCAACAAAAGACAGACTAGGCAAACTTCAGGAAGCTCTTTGTGGGGGCTTTTACAGGCTCCCATGTCAAACATGGCCCAGTCACTTCCACTTCCAGTCACTGTTGAGGATATGTCTCACCAGGAAAATTAAAAAATTCAGGGCCTGCTGTTAAAAGCCATATTGTTTTGAATGATGCAATACATTTGGAGGATGGATCAAAAATTCCAGTATGAAATAGGAAACATATTTTGACAGGCTTCTATAAATGGACAAAGATCAAAGCTAAGAGTTTGTATAAATAACATTTTATATGAGGAATTACTGAACATGAGTGTGTATGTGACTATCATTACTCCAGAATCTTGGTATTCGAAATGGCCTCTTCAAAAGGCAGATGTTCAATTCCTAGGAATTGGAACCCTATCTCAAGTGAAAGAAAGCATGAGATGAGTTGACTCCATAGGGACATAAGGACAGAGAGGAAGTCTACGGCCACATGTGACTAATATTATAGTGAATTTATGGGGTCATAACCTGACTCAGCAATGGAATAGCCAGATTAATATTCATTAAGTCCCAGAAACTTATATTTCTGGGAAGGATATTATAAGATGCTGTAAACAAAGATCACCAGCCATTCAGGCTATAAAAGAACACAAAGCAACTAGGAAACCTTTAGAGGCACTAACAGGCCTCTCTTTAAAATGGTTAACTGAGAAACTAACATGGGTTAAACTATGACCTTTTACAGAAGAAAAACTGTGGGCTTTAGAATATCTGGTACAGGAGCAACTAGATGTTAATTATATTGAAGAATTAACCAGCCCTTGGAATTCTCCTGTATTTGTTGTTAAAAATACAAATGGAGAATGGTGATAGAGAGCTGTCAACAATGTAATTCAACCTCTGGGCCCTCTACAGACTGAAACTCAAGAATAACCTCTTACTGTTATTGATTTAAAAGACTATGTCTTCACTATACCTTTGCAAGAAAAGGACAGAAAAATATTATCTTCACAGTGCCTACTTTTGTCTCAACCTACTAGGAGATATCAATGGACTATCCTCCCACAGGGAATGCTCATAGCCCCATCTTGTGCCAATACTTTGTGAGTCATCCATTGGAAATAATGTGTAAACAACTTTCTAAATGTATAATTTACCATTAATGGATGATATTTTGCTATCTGATTCAAATTCAGATACCTTAGAAAGAATGTTTGAACAAGTAATAAAAGTTTTGCCTAAATGGGAATTCCTAATTGCTCCTGAAAAATACAAAGAGAAGATTCTATCAGTTACCTATGTTATAAAATAAGATTAAAGAAAACTAGAAAACAAAAAGTGCAAATTATGAGAGACCAATTGCAGACTCTTAATGATATTCAAAGAATGTTAGGAGGCATTTCCAATCTACAACCCACTATTGAGATAATGCCTGATCTAATAATTCATTTCAGCAGAACCTTAGTTGATGACAAAGGCCTAAATAGTCAAAGGGAATTAACGGCTGAAACTGAGAAAGTATTAAGTGTGGTTAAAGAGAAATTAAAGGAGTCACATGTGGATAAAGTGGATCCAAATCTTACTTGCATCCTAGTCATATTGCTTTACAGAATTTCTCCTACAGGAATTTTAATGCAAATGAAACTTTTTAGCACATAAACCAAGTAAAATATTAAAAAAATTGTTGAAAAAGTCTCCGAATTCATTATAAAAGGAAAATTGAGACTTCATCAACTAGCAAAAAGCATCACCCACATAATAGCTGGAAATAATTCTAGAAAACAATGTCCTCTCCACCAACAATGTTTGTCCTCAGGGTTAGGGATATCAATTAGGCATTGATGAGAACTGGTATAGGGTTGAGAGTTAGGGTAGAAATTTTGTAGGCTCAGGACTATCACTTGGACTAAAAAAGGAAATTGAATGGGATTATAGGTAGATTAGTGTGAGTTTACTCACACTAATAATAATAGTGAGAAATAGAGTGAATATTTGTGAGCTATTATTTATAGATAATTTACATTGGTATAGATTCTTGCATATTGATACAAATTTAAATTATATTTGTAATATTGAACATGCTCCTACTTCTGTTTACAATATTTTTACACATATACAAAGTTATTGCCATTTTGTATGCATGCATATTTCTACCTCTTCCTATAACATTTTGTATATTGATACAAGTTTAGGATATATTTGTCATATTGCACTATGCATCTAGGATCAAGATACTTATACATTGTTTACATTTTGAGGTCATTGATCTCATTTGCTGCACAGTTGTTTAAAGATTGTGTAATATTCTAATATGAAGTTTTGGTTTTTTACATTTTCATGTATTAAGTGCTATAGGTCTATAGTCATCCATGTTTGTCATACTTATATTTAGACTAATCAGGTTCTTTAGATACATAGTGATTGTATTCCACATAGATAGGTAATCTTCAGCCACTTCAAATAATTATAGAATATGGCACTTACATAACTTAGAGTTCTGTTTTCAAGAAGCAGGATTGCTCCTGGCATCATGGATCTCTTTCTGAGAGAATGTTGAGCACCAAAAACACTCCACTGGGTGCTTATTTTCTTCATGGCAATATTGGTCCTTGGGCAGGGAACTGCCCTTGCCTGGACTCCTGAAAAAAATGTACATTGTCTGGAATGGACAATCAGGATACAAGGAAAAAACTGCCAAACCTTGCCAATACAAAATAAGGCAATTTTGAAAATTTTCCTGCCTCTGAAAATGGCCTGCCAGTTGCTCAAGACCTTTGTCAAAGTCGGTTGTTCCAACATTGCAAATGAGAATTTGGATGATTGCCCAGGTATCCAGTTGTCTCTATCATTTTTTGCAAATTTTGGAAGCTGCTTGATTGCACTTCCTGCAAACTTATGCGCTATTATCTTTCTTCTCAAGTCTTCAATGGATTTGAAGGTTAGATAGTAGTAGTTCCTTTTCTCTTATGACTTAGCCAAGCAGTTTCTATTACAAGATTTAGGATAGAATAATTATTCTTAGGATAGAATAATTATTGAAACATATAGCACATGTTTCTTAATTAATATTTTTATTCTGATTATAATTATAATTTTTATACTTGATATGTGTTCTTATTGCATATAGTTTTGTATTGGGTTTGGAAATATTTTATGCTTTCCATTAATCTCCATGTTTTGGTCTTTGCTTTTATTTGCACCACATATATAGTTTAGAATTTACAAGTATTTCAAGGTATTTTCTAGATATTGGAAAGTCTCATTTCAGTTTTTTTTGAAATTAGAGGCTCAAGTTTTTAGGACATATTATGTTTTATTTAGAGTTTCATTATTTTGAAGAGATACAATGAATAAGGCAACCCATAAAAGAATGTGTTCAATTGGTTGCTCATGTACACTTTTAGAATGCTATTCCTTTATTATCTTGGAGGGAAACAGATAGGAATGGTGCTGGAGCAGTATGTGTGAGGTCTACATCCTGATCCATAGGCAACAGGAAGAGAAGGGAGAGAAGGACACTGGGACTGGAATGAACTTTTGAATTTATGAAGCTCACACTCAATTTTAGATCTCCTCTGACAAGAACACACCTTTTCCAACAAGGGCTCACCTCCTAATTCTTCCAAACAATTCATTAATATGGAAACAAGCATTTAGATATATGAGCTTATAAAGATCTTTCTCATTCAAACCACTCGTGAATAAGAAATCCATTAAATTAAACTGGTCCTCATAGGTTCATATATTTGACTGCTTGATTACTAGGGAATGGCATGATTTAACTGAGATTAAGTGGTATCATCTTCATGTAGATGTACTCTTGTTTGGAAAAAATTTTCACTGGGAGTAGGCTTTGTGGTTCAAATACCCAAACCAGGTTTAGTATCTCTGTCTTCTTGCTACTTCACCAGTCAAGATATAGAAATCTCAGCTATTTCTCTAACACCATATCTGCCTGTGTGATAATATGCTTCTTGCCATCATGATAATCAACTAAATCTCTGAAGTGTAAATCCATTCCGATTAAATACTTTCCTTTATAAGAGTGCCATGGCATGTCTTCACTACAATAGACTGACTAAGAAGACTCCACCATAGAGATGTATCTACTATGTCGACCATATGCAGTTTTCATTTATTAATTTAATACTTTAACATATTTATTTGTTCTTGTCACAGAAAAACTCTGGGTATTATAACACATTAGACAGTTAGTCTACCACTGAGACATATACACAATCATTCACTCGTTTTAGGGCAATTGCAGGAAAAATAAATGGACATGTGTGTATGCAATGTGTCAATTTAATTACATTTTTTTTCATTTGTAGAGCACTTCAGCATAATTTTAGATATATCAGATATATATTCACCAAGATTATACTTTGTGATTGACAGACAGATAAAATATTTTAAATAAGAATTATTTATTTAAATTCTAAAAAGTGCATAATATAAGCTAAAATTAATTTGAGAAATTATTAATATTGTATAAAAAGGGATAAACAAGTATGAAAATTTTGTAACTTTGGGCATTGACTGTATGTTAAATTATTTAATGGTAGATTACATTTCTAATCATTTAAATTGCATACTTATGAAAATTAATGACATATTTAGGGATATATAGGCATATATATGCATATTCTATAATTAATTTAGTGTGACCCATTTATCTTATAGCCTATTTTAGTGCAAACACGATCAATAGCTCCTAGTTTTAAAGACTCTAAGATGAATATTTTATTTTCTTATTACACAAAACTTTATACTTTAGGAAGATTTACTGTACCCCAACATTATTCCATGTGTGTAAGTATTGGGGTCTGATGCAGCTGTCATTGGAACAGATGATATTTTTATTCAGATTTACAGCATACAGAACATGATACAGAATGTTACAAAAGATCATGAAATGAGAATAGTGCATCACTTGAGAAAGCTCAAAATAGACTGTCTAGGGAAAATAAAACTGCCTAGATATTAGCACAGACATGAATGAATATGATAGCTAGATTCATGTGTTTTGCAGAAGAATGTACCAGATGAGAGCCTCATAGCATACCTAGAGAATAATAATAATCTGCTAGAGCAAGGTACATGGTGTGGTTTTGGCAGAATGAGAACAGGAGATTGTGGGCTATGTGCTGCAATTAGGCTATTGCTTTAACGAGTTGTAAAAGAAATGAACAGATTAACTAATTTTCTAAAGCTAATAGATCTAATTTTTATCTCTTGTTAATTGATACTTTGGACTTCAAACAGTCATTTTATTGCTGTTCTCAGCAAAATTTTGTAACTGTTTAATAGAGGCAATCTATCTTAAAGGTGGGATACAGTCACACAGAGTTGCATTATGCTAAATGAGTTGATCCAATAGAGTAAACTCTCAGAAAATAGAGTATTGCAAGAACTTAGGAAAGTGACCTATATTTTCTCTTTTCATTTTATATTTATTGAAAACACTCTATTTATAAAATAAAATGTATTCTTCAGGAAATTCCCAAAATATAATTTTTGATAAAGAAAGAACTTTTAATTTTCTATTTAGAAAAGAATTTGCAGAAATTTTTTACAATTGGCAAATAAAATGCTTAGTCTTACATCTTATGTATATATTTGAAGTTTCAGTGAAATATGTTTTATATATATCTACACATTGAGAAATGTGTAGATATATATACATACACATGTGTTGTATTCCATGTATATTCTGCATATTTTCCCATGTTTATAAATGCAACTAATAAATATGCCGATCATCAGGATGAGGGGTGGAGCCATAGTCATGGAGATATTTTAGTATTTATTAGTATTTAATTTTTAACCTTTTATTCAATGTTTTTTATATATTATTTTGAAATAAAATTTACATCAATTTCAAATAGGTTACTGACTCTTCATTGAAATATATTTTTCTTTTATTATTATTATTAAAAATTTCCACCTCCTGCCCCCATCCCAATTCCCTCC
>LOEQ01002076.1:17356-43756 GCA_001685075.1 Bramus lutescens | reverse complement strand
ATAGATAGATAGATAGATAGATAGATAGATAGATAGATGATTGATAGATAGATTTCAAATATTAGCTTTATATACCTGTTGCATGCATGCTGTGTTTCTGTGTTAGGGCTTGTGCATGTGAAGAATGTGCTTGCAGTAGCGAAAATGGTGTGGACTTTTTGATACTGGATTCCATAGATTTGTGTCTCATAACTTGCATCAGGAAACACACTCAGAATTTTAAACACTTAGCTATGTCTTTAGCCAGTTTTGAAAAATCAGTTTTGAAAATTAAAGTAAAAGATAATAGATATTTGGTATTTTCACTCACAGTTTGTTTCTATTGTGTTTCTTCCCCAGTGTGCTTTCAGTCTACTTTCTCTCCATTCCTACTACTCTTCTTCCCTGCATACTCTCTCACTTTCTGTATATGTGTACATGTATGCATGAGTTTTTAGATGTGTGTGTATTTCTGTACTTGTGTATGTTCATGAGCATGCATGAACATGTGCAAACACAAGACAGAAGATAAGGTCACATTACCTTCACTCCTCTCCACCTTAATTTTGTAGATAGGCTGTCTCATCTAAGGCAAGGTTCAATGGTTATGTTAGATTGGGTAGACAGAAAATCTCATAAATCCTTCTGATCCTATTAGTGTCTGACTGATTGAAGAGTTGATATTTCTGTTTCAAATTTCTTCTGCTTAATCTAGGCAGTGAAGATGTATTCTGATGGCTGGATTTCTGGGCATAGGTCTGTGGAGCTGGCTATTGTTGTCCAAGAGTTCTGCTTACGTAGAGATATAGAGCTGCCTACCATCCAATTTAGTAAGAATAGATACAAAATGTTAAATGGATATTTTATTCAAGTGAATAAAAGTGAGGGTTTTTTCATGTTGCTTCTACCTCTGCTAGTATAACTGCTTCACATCATTTATATGGTCCTACCTTTAGTTATTCTATTGATATTTTTCCTACAAATTCTTTCTTTGTGGAGAGTTTGGTTTCTCAAGGCAATGCTTTTATGTGTAGATTAGAATGTGTTGGAACTCTATTTGCAGACCAGACTAGCCTAGAACTCACAGAGAACTCACAGAGGCAGACACCTCTGTCTCCCGAGGATCAGGACTAAGGGTGTGTGCCACCACCAACTGACCAGGAAATATTTCCTAATATATTGTGTTTTCTGTGTAATATTGATGCTCACTCTCAAAGGGAGCAAAGAACTAGCTACCAAACAAAGTCAATATGCCTGGGATGGATTTTGGACATTTTGCATTGTAAAATTCCTTATTTATATTT
Organism: Bramus lutescens; assembly: GCA_001685075.1. Taxonomy (NCBI): domain Eukaryota; kingdom Metazoa; phylum Chordata; class Mammalia; order Rodentia; family Cricetidae; genus Bramus; species Bramus lutescens. The sequence continues at coordinate 42,473 of LOEQ01002076.1, read as the reverse complement.
ATCATTAAAGCTAGACATACATGAACAGAATCAGTTTCTTTTGGTAATTGTTATTCAACACTACTTCGTATATTTCCAAGAGATTATAGAAATAAGTACATTGTGTCATCTGCCAACTTTCAAGTGTTTTAAAATAAGCAACTATACATGTGGACTTCCTTGCAGGAATGGTGTACCTGTGCTACAGATCTTCTTTCTGTCAGGCTAGGCTGTGATTTTCACTTGAAATTTGGAATTTTTAATTTTTTTAATGAATTTTTCACTTTTCATTAAAATGTATTTTGTTCTGTCTCCATGCTTCTGCAATTGATTAAATTTCTATTGCTTATTTTTATAATTTTTCTTTGATTATGTAATAAGAACATGAACAATTTTAAGGTTTTCATATTTGTTAAGCATTACTTTCTGTTCTATATGCCATTGATGTTTGAATGTTCCACAAACAAGAAGTACACATATTCTTAATATGCTAGATGGATTACATTAATTCTAATTGAACTAGAAAATGTAATTATGATATTTCTTTACTAATTTTTGAAAAATCAATCAATATATGAATGGTATTGAACTGGATTGCTTGGATTACTACTAGTCATTTCTTAGACCTCTCTTTGTATTAGATATTTTATGATTTAATAAGTTGGACTTGAGAGACTCCTTTCAACCTTATCCACTCCTAAGATTTAGTTTTCCTGTGCCCTCATGAAAGTAGAGAATTCATTTTCTTCTTTGAAATATTATAAGTAATGCTGTATTGATTGCCCTATATTTCCTTAATTTTGTAAAACTTTACTATTTAATGTCATTAACAAGTAATAATTGTAAATAATTTAGAATCTAGTGTGGCAATTCATTTTATGATTGTAACATGCAAGAAGAAATCATGATTATCACTTTATAATCTTATTTCTTTATGTTTACAGTCTTAAGTTTTCCTTATTCCTTTTTGCTGTTTTCTATCACTTTTAATATTTAATCTCTGGTTTAGCATTTATACTTGGGTTTTATATTCTTTTCAAGATTGAAATTTATCACCCCATACTTCCCTAGACTTTGTTTTTTCTAATAAGCATTTTGGTGTCATTCTGCTGGTTTCTTTGAAGAATAATTTTTTCCTATTAAGCTTTCAGGATTGTTGCTTTCATTTTTATTTTTGCCATCTGATTATGATTTGTCATTGAAAAGAGGTTAATTTCTATTCATATTTATATGTAGGTTTTAATTTTCTCTTTGATATGTTTTTCCTCTTCTTTATTTAGATTTGGGAAATTTTTTTTTGCTAATGTTCACTTAACAATTTTCTACATTTTTAGATTATCAAAACTTGTTCCTCTTTTCCCTTGGATTTTTAAGTTTGAAGTCTTAAACAAATTCAACAGTTTTTGGAAGCTTTGGTTATGTTTTTTTTTCTAGTATTATTTATAATTGTTTTGAATTTGTCTGTATCCCATGTGTATTTCCTTTGTGTGTGTGTGTGTGTGTGTGTGTGTGTGTGCATGTGTGTGTGTGCGTGTGTGTGTACCTGTACATGTGTATGCTTAAAGATCAAGGTTAAGTTTTTTTTTCTCAGTAATTCTCCATGTTATTTTATTTTTTACATAAAGTCTCTCAAAGAACTTGAACTACATCTCAGGCACCAACAGAAGGAGGCATAGCCTATGAACATACCTGACAAGCAAGCCAGCAAATATAGCAATAAATAGCCAACAAACTATCCAAAAATCCAGAGAGGGAACAGCAGCCAAGGAACAAAATACCCACCCAACAATAAAATCCTAGAAATCAGCAAGTAGATTTACAATCATCATAATCCAGATGCTCAGATTCAAGCATTAAAATACAATCAGTAACATCCAGGAAAATATGTCTCCATTAGAGCCCAATTATCATACCAGACCCCATATAGTTCAACATTGCTAAGGTACAAGAAATATATCTTAATACCAACTATTTGAAGATGATAGAAGTCCATAAAGAGTAAATGGATAATTGACTTAAAGCAATCAATTAAAGCACAAACAATTTGAGAAAATTAATGAATACCTCAACAAAAACCAGGAGAAACAACAAACAAACAGTTGAAGAAAGTGAGGGTGTCCAAGACCTGAAAATGAAAATTGAAGCAACAGAAAAGAACTAAGGGAATTCAGGAAGTCAAAAATTGGAGAATTCTAATATGGCATGTTTTACCAACATAATACAATATGTGGAAGAAAGAACCTTATGAAAGATATTGTAGAAGAAATAGATATATCATTCAAACTACATGTTAAATCTAAAAATTCCTGACACAAAATCTGGAGGAAATCTGGGCCTCTATGAAATGATCAAACCCAAGAATAATAGCAATAGAGTAAGAAGAAAATCCCAGGCAAAAATACCCAGAATATATTTTCAACAAAATCATAGTAGAAAAATTTTCTAACCTAAACTGGGGGATGCCTCTAAAGGTACAACAAGCATCCAGAACTTAATATAGATTGAACTAAACAAGAATTTCTCCAAGCCACATAATAATTTCAACACTAAACAGAGAGAACAAAGAAAGAATATCAAAGATGCAAGGAGAAATTTTTAAGTGACATGTAAAGAGAGACATAGAATTAAATTCATCTTTTTAAAGGAGACACCAAATGTAGAGAAAGGTCTAGATAGATGTACTGCAAATTATAACAGAATACATATGCCAGACAAGAATAATACACCCACCAAATTTTAATTACAGTAGATGGATAAACTAAGATATTACTTAATAAAATAAAATTTAAACAACATTGATCTACTAATTCAGACTGATCGAAGGGAAACTTCAATATAAGGGGTTAACCAAACCCATGAAAACACAGGAAGTAATCTTACACCAACAAAATTAAAATAAAATTACACACTACAACAGCCATCATCAACAACAGCAAAAAAATCCATAACCACCATCAACAACAACAAAATGAAAGGAATCAACAAGTATAACTGATTGTTATTTCTCAGCATTAGTGGTCTGAATTTCCCAATAGAGAGACACAGAATGATAAAATGGATCAGAAAGCAGGATCCATTCTCCTGTTGCATCCACAGAACATAACTCAAGATCCAGTATGGAGATCCTCAAGGTAAAAGGTGCAAATCAATATTATAAGATAGTGGACCTGTTCTTATAAGAAGGCTGGTAGCTACTTTAATATCTAATGAAACAGACTTCAATTAAAAACTCATAAAAAAAAACTAGGAAAGCAGACTTCGTTGTAATCAAAGGAAAATTCCACCAAGATGACTTTCCAATTCTTAACATTTCTGTCGCAACTACAAGGGCATGGACTTTTGCCAAAACTGACACATCCTTGGGCATAAGATAAGTCTCAAAAGATAAAATAAAATTGAAATAACTTGCTGCATTCTATCAAGCCATCATATATTAAAGTGGAAATTAACAGAAACATCTTAAGTTTACAAACTCATGAAAACTGGACAACTCTATTGAACAAAAAATGGGTCAAGACAGCAATAAAGAAAAGCATTGAAGACTGTCTGGAATTCACTGGCCATAAATACATAGTACATTCATACTTATGGGGCACAAGTAAAACTGTACTGAGAGGAAATGCTATAACACTTTGCCTACACAAATAGGCATACTGGACAGAAAACATACTAGCAACATAAAATCACACTTGAAATTTCTAAAATAAAAAGAATTAAACAGCTAAGATAAGTAGGTAATAGGAAATATTCAAACTGAGGGCAGAAGTAAAATATATAGAAATAAAAGAAGTAATAAAAGAATCAATAAAATAAACAATTTGTTCTTTGAGAAAAATCAACAAAATAGATAAAATATTTTCCAAACCAACTAAAAGACAGAGAAAAAATATGAAAATTAATTACATCAGGAATAAAATTTGGTCTATTACATTAGTCAACAAGGTAATCCAATGAATAATAAGGACATACTTTAGAAAACTGTACTGAACCAAATGGGAAAACCTAAAAGAAATGTGCACTTTTCTTAATAGATACCACTTAACAAACTCAAATCAAGATGAAATAAACATGTTAAATAGACTCATAAGCCAAAGTTAAATAGAAGCAATCCTAAAGTCTCTTTTAAAATGAAGCCCTAGAACACAGAATTAAAACTCACAATTATAACAGAATTTCAAAATAGTTAGTGCCAGTAATCCTCAAATTATTTCACAAAACAGAAAGAGAAGGGATATTTCTCAAATTCATTTTATGAGGCTATAGTTACTCAGATAACCAAACTACATAAATACCCAACAACAGCAAAAAGGAGAACTATCTAACAAGATCCCTTATGAACACTGACCAAAACTACTCAATAAAATACTTGCAAACCAAGCCTAAGAACACACATACACACACAACACACAGTCATCCACCATTATCAAGTATGCTTCATCACAAGGATGCAGAGATGATTGATTCAATATATGAGAATGAATAAATGAAATCAATCATATAAACATATATAATAGATTTTTGTGGATGGAAAGGGGCATGTAGTGACTAAAGGACAAGGATTTGGCATGGGGGAATATGAGATTAACGGAGAGAGTGAAGGGAGAAAAATCTGGTATTAGGGACATCTTGGGTTATTGGTAAATTTATTGCAGTGGAAAATTCCTGGATTCTGTGAGGGTATTCCTAATGCAAATCCTAGTAATGAGAAATATAAAATCTGAACTGGTCATCTCTTTTAGCCATGCAATATTCCCAGTAGTGGAACTGCATTTCTCCCTAAATCAACTTCAAGACTACTACTTTTCTGAAAATACTTAAAAGACACTGCAAGCTCCCCTTGCTCTACCTTCCTCACCATCATGAACTTTCACCTGTGTTACTGATTTTAGTCATTCAAATGGGTATAAGAAGGAATTACAGCATAATTTTGACTTGCATATCTCGTTTCCCTAAATAACTCACCCTGATTTCAGTGAATAGAATTGTTCTCTTCAATCTGACTGTTCATCCCCATTACTGAGGACAGCATCCACATAGCCCCTTGAATGCAGACAGGCCTTCTTGTCCTTTTTGGAGCCCTCAACCCTAATTCTAATTCATTTGGTAAAGAAAAGCATTCTGGTGGCTATAGAAAGTAGAGTCTGGCCAACAACTTAGTCACAAAACTTTGACATATGATCTTTTCTGCCTTCAAGTGCAACAGTGATAAAGAACTTGCAGGAGCTACCAATCAATGTCCAATTTAGGTAGAAACTCTTGCCAGGAGGGGAAATTCCATGACCTACACTGCTTGCATAGCCTAAAACTGCAGAATGGATAGCCCAGAGACATAGAGTAAAACAAAACACAAGTGGTATAAATATAAAGCATGTCAATAAAATGATTCCTAATAATATTCTGCTATCCTCATAGATCAGTGCTTTGTCTAGTCATCATCAGAAAGGCTTCCTCTGGTAGCAGATGTGAATTGGTACAGAGATCCACAGTTGTTTCAATAAAAAATAAATCCAAGTTAAAAAATAGAAGCCACCTTCATTCATTGTAGATTAGGACACACAAGACATCAGTCCTCAGAGCAATATTCAGAATGAATTTCTCAGCTCACAAGCTGCAGTTGGAGGTGAAATACCAAGGTAAGTAAGCATCATTACATGGTCCTAAGGTTCGATTTTTGAATCTGTGATTGATTGTGTGGTGCATACCTTTCCCTAAAGTCCCATCTCAGATTGGCTGCTTTAGAACTCTGCAGTAGATGCATGGAAGAAAGAAAAAAATCAAACTTTAGTGAAAAGAAAATTTCATTTTTACATAATCAACATATTTAAAATTTGTCTTAGTATAAGTGAATATGAAAAATTCAGTATAATTTTCTTAAGAAAATAGTATGGGAGAATGGTCTGTTGCCACACCTATGCTGGCACCTGTGTGACAGAATGCCTCTTGATGGAAGTCAGCATCAGTTGAGGGGCCTGAGCTTCCCAGAGTGATGCCCCCGGCAGTTTTATGGCAGTCGGCTCAGATAATGATGCCCGATCAGCCCTCCCGATCACCATGTTCCTGGCCACACTGTTCTTAGTGTATCTTTCTCTTCCTGTCTTTTCTATTCCTTATGATTACCACAGGCTTATTGTGCCAAAAGGCTTATGGTTCCTTTAAACAAGGAAATGTTCCTAATGATTCATTGAGTTCAGAGTAATTTATGCATCAGTCTCCACCTGATGGATGAAAGAGAGTGGAAAATACCTGCCCCCACTCCCTTGGACTGGTCAGTATGTTGAGCTCGGGAGGAGATGGGAAAATTATGAGGGGCAGAGAAGGGAGTTTCACATGCTGCATTTTAGGAAAGGCTTGCTAAGATAAGGGAGCCTTGGTGCACATTAACAGAGAATGAAAGGAAAGAAGGAAAAGGCTTGCTAAGATAAGGAATCCTTGGTGCACATTAACAGAGAATGAAAGGAAAGCAGGAAGAGGCTTGCTAAGATAAGGGAGCCTTGGTGCACATTNCTGTCTTTTCTATTCCTTATGATTACCACAGGCTTATTGTGCCAAAAGGCTTATGGTTCCTTTAAACAAGGAAATGTTCCTAATGATTCATTGAGTTCAGAGTAATTTATGCATCAGTCTCCACCTGATGGATGAAAGAGAGTGGAAAATACCTGCCCCCACTCCCTTGGACTGGTCAGTATGTTGAGCTCGGGAGGAGATGGGAAAATTATGAGGGGCAGAGAAGGGAGTTTCACATGCTGCATTTTAGGAAAGGCTTGCTAAGATAAGGGAGCCTTGGTGCACATTAACAGAGAATGAAAGGAAAGAAGGAAAAGGCTTGCTAAGATAAGGAATCCTTGGTGCACATTAACAGAGAATGAAAGGAAAGCAGGAAGAGGCTTGCTAAGATAAGGGAGCCTTGGTGCACATTAACAGAGGATGAAAGGAAAGCAGGAAGAGGCTTGCTAAGATAAGGGAGCCTTGGTGCACATTGACAGAGGATGAAAGGAAAGCAGTCTTAGAAAACCTTAAAACTGCTCTGCATTATTTGGTACAGAGATTGGCCATTTGACAAATGACTTGAAGAAAATTGGCCACAACTACAAAAGATTTTAAGTACAGATATAGCCCGAACCCTATCTAGCTTTGAAGGAAGTGTGTCAACTTCCATAATTGATGTTTATTCAGTTTCTGTGAAAATATATAAATACTATGCTTTGCCTTGAGTAAAATTGAAGCAGATTCAAAAGCTCAATCTGAGTTTTATCTGTCTGTCACTCACCGAATTCTAGATTCTCCTTAAGCCTTCGCCCTTGTTTTCCCTTGGTCTTTGAGCTCCAAGAGAGTCGGTCCATGGCAGTCTGTATTCTGTCATTTATATTTTAAATAAATTTTGATTGGCCAGTAGCCAGGAAGTAAGTATAGGAGGGACAAACAGACAGGAAGTAGAGGTGGGTCAAGTAGAACAGGAGAATTCTAGGAAGAAGGAAGCCCAGTTGCCTTGGCATTCCTGACCCAGTCACAGAGAAAGCAAGATGTGACTACCCCACTGAATAAGGTACTGAGCTACATGACTAACACAGAAAAGAATAATGGGTTATATAGGTTATAAGACTTAATAAGAAGTCTGATCTAATGGGCCAATCAGTTTATAACTAATACAAACCTCTGTGTGATTTCTTTGGGTCTTAATGATAGCAGGAACCAGGCATGAAAGAAACCCCAGACAACAAGAAAATCAACTTCATTTGTGGTAATATACCATTTATAATCCATCTTGCTAGGTTTTTCAATCACATATGATTGAATATTATTCCCAAACAAACAATTATAGTACACTTGGCACTTCTAGTCACTTTGTGAAAGTTATGGAAGAATAAACTGATAATTTTTTCTATTATTTTCAAGAAGAAAAGCATCATTTTCCTTCCTGCTTTCAAACATAAATTGAATCATTGATTAACATATTTGCTAAATATGTATATCTTGGAGATAATCTTAACAATTCAAGACTTTAAAACATGTAGCATATTGTTGAGCAAAATCAGATTTGGTACTCATAGTTCAATCTTTAAATAAATCAATAAAGGCCAAACACAATGGCATTGCCGGATGGGATAGCTATTTTTAAAATGTCAGAATCTGAAGCTAGTGAATATGGCCAGGGTCTTGAAATATGGGCCCAATTTTAGCTCAGTAGCAAGATAGAAGTTATTTTTCTAGGAAAATTGCAAAATCATCACATCTATTTTAGATTCTCAAAATAGCATGAAAGAGTACACCCAAATTTGAAATGGAGCATGTGACAGATTCCATTCCCAAGCAGAGGTTTCCAAAATATGTTGGGTATTGAGAAGCTTTATGAACTGCATAGCTATGAATTTTGAATGCTGGGTCAGGAACAATGACTTAATGGTTAAGAGAACATGTTGTTCTTCAGAGGACCTGAGCTCAGTTCTTAGAACACACACAAGATACACATAATCACCTCCACTCCAGGTTTAGGCATGCCTGTGTCCTCTTCTGGCCTCTGTATTTCTTGCACCACATGACATACATGCAAAGACATACAAATGCACATGTACAAAAATTATGAAATGGATATTTTTAAAATAATGAATAGTGGTGGATAAAATATTGGGCACATCTTATGTAGACTTTGAACTAAAATTTTAATTTTATTTTGCCTTGTTCTTACAGGAACATTAGCAACTAGACTGTAGTAGAACACAATTGTTATTCTATAAAGAGCCATACCTCTGGTTATGCAACTAACCTGAAGACAAGTAGAACCAGTAGAACTCCCTAATTTCTGGAATTGATAGCTTAATTCATCCTGATAGCAATTGTGGAAATAATAATAAGATGATTTTTTTCTGCAAAAATAATCATTTTATCTGTGATACTAGGATAATCTTTAGATCATTAATACAAATCTGTTTAAATGAAGTTACTTAGCTTAGTGTGAAAATTCAAAGTTAGATCATGGAAAAAATAAGCTTTGTAACTGAAAACACATAAAAGAAAAAAGTGTGCCTTAAACACCCCATGAAATAAAAATGAAAATCCAAGAAATAGATCATTCCCCATTTTTAAAAGGAACTTCATACACATAACTTTTCACATTATTCAAAAATGAAATATGATTATTTCAGTATATTATAGTTTCCTAATTTTATTTCAGTACATTCTAGGTATAACAAATCTAAGCATTAAATTTCATCTTTAATATGGCTGTGAACTTGGACTCACCATCCCAAGTTTCTTACAGAAATATTTATATTTAGTTGAAACCTATGAACTTTATGTATGTAGATATCCCTGAATACATCTGAATAAAATAGAAACTATATATAGACAAAAATACTTTGGAAGTCTAACTTTCATCAAATGAAAAGTTTTTGATACAGCTATGCTTAATTTGAGTGTGCTATATGTGTGTAGGCAACCACACACCATCTGTCTATTCAATATATAGACATGTATATAAATAAAACTGTCATATAATTCATAATAGTCATAATATACAGTTGTATTTAAGTGTATTAGAAAGATATAACAATATACTCTGTTTTAAATCACTGTGTACACCAGTTTGATTCTTATTCTTGTTATTTTTCCTGAGTACTTCTCATTGGTTTCCCTAGCAACACTGGATCTTGTTATTCTTCCTAACTCATTGTAGTCAACTGTTTATCCTTGCTTTAATACATCTGCTCATCCCTTGGTTTAGAGATATTTTCTATTTAAACCAATATAAAATACAAATCTACCACCATAATTATTATATCTAAGTTTCTAATAATGTTTAATTCTCCAGAAAAGGAAGGATGTTTAAATGTGAAAAGTAGCTGCCACATGGGAGAAATAAAGAAGTCTGTTAGGAATATTTCTTAGATGAGCCTCTCTGTCAGTGCAAATAATTCCAATCAGACCAAATCAGACCAAATAAAAGACACCCATGTTTAATGCAATGTTCCTGGGTGGCACCAGGAAAGCATGGAGAGGGAAAGAGAGAGAGAAGGAAGACCACACAAAACCCAGAGACCACGTGGACATTCTATGGGGTGCAGTTTACGTAGCCTGTGGGTGTGGACTTGACCTTCCCTAGGGAAGGGTTACTGTTTGGTGGGCTTTCTTGACTTTCCCTGGGGAGGGGTCACCACTTGGCAGGCTCTCTTCCTTCCAGGTGGAGTTTGGACTAGGGCAACTTTCAGGGGAGGGGGCTTGAAATGAAACTTTCTGCCCAATATTCCAAATATGGCTGCCACTGCCTGGGATGAGGCCCCCGACTATAATATTCCAGACTCGTTGTTTAATGGTGTGTGAGGCAGCTGGGATGATGCATTTGACAAGACATTCCAGGCTTTTTGGATAAGGGGGTTCCATTGAGCTGAGGTGAAACCACTCAACCAAGCATTTTAGACTACTTGGATAAAGCTGTGCTGGCTCAAGTCTGACTGCTTCCTGCAGGCATAGGGTGACATGGGAGAAGGGAGAGCTGGGAGTTGGTGGGCTCATGCTCAGCAAAAGGTGTGGCTGGAGCAGTATCTCGTTTATTATCATGGAGACCTCAGGCAGCTGTTTCTTGAGGAAGAAGAGAAGGAAGGTGCCTAAGAGAAAAAAAAATATTGGTATTATTGGCCCTATGCCCTATGAAAGGGACTAGCCATGGGAAGAGTAATTAATTGCCAGAAAGAAAAGGACAGATAAGTGCCCTGGTTGTACAGGTGAGGCTTGGGTTATAAGTCGGACACAATAGCAGATAAAACCAGATTTTCATTGGTAGGTGTCATTGGTCCAGGAAATTTGGTACCAATGGTGAGGTCCCAGTAGCTGGTGCAGTTGTTGGTGTTATCTGGAGAGCACTTTGCAAGTTAGTCTTGGCCCAGACAGCAGGAGGGACCTGTAAAATATGCTTAAAAAGTACTGGGTTTAAAACAGGCTCTGGAGACTGTTAGTTTTTACCAGAGCTGATTTTTGATACAGACCCAGAACATTTTTCCCAGGAACCTGTAGGTATCTGTAAGAGAGCAGGAACAGATTTATGTCTTGGTATCATAGCAAAAGTATATTGCTTTAAGTAAAAGGTATGCACATTTTAGAAGACAATTAAAAGGAATTGGAAACTCTGAATCTCTGAAGATACACCTAAAACCTATTAGTCCTGGACTATGAATCCTGTTAAAGAGGCAGACTTGTCTGTATTTTAGCAAGAAACTTAACAAATGAAGTAATGAGCTACCATTAGCTTAAGTCATAAAATGCCATTAGACAGATCTAAGAGGGATAAATGAGCAGAAATGAGACAACTTTTTTTTTCTTTATCTGTGCTGGCAATCCCAAGTCTCTCTTAGTCCTTGGAGAATACTAGCCTAGAAGCAGTGTTACCATTATCTGCTGAGTACAAGAGGCCCAATGATTTTCTTGTGGAGTGAAGACTGTCTACTTGTCTCTTGGTAGGATGAGAAGATCCATTCTCCAGGTTACATCCAGGAAGCTGAAAAGGTAGAAGGCTGTTTTTTGCTGTGTGGGTGGCTATGCCAACCCAATGGCAAGCCTGAAAGTGGAAGGTTTTTGGCAACCACATATCTTCTTGAAGAGCTACAGGATGCTGCAAGAGCTGACAGGTCTCTTTATTAGAAGCTCTTTTCTTAAATGCCATACTCTCAGATCTGTAAAGGCACTGGAGAATTGGGTGCCATAACCTGTTATATTTAAACTGGGCATATAAGCTGAATTTAGACATGTATTTTATCCAGTTAGTTACAATGTACCAATGCTAGTAAATGTAAGATTAAAAGGGATATTTAAATAAGTCAAAGAATACTAGCCCATGTGGGGTTCTCTTACCCAAGTGGTGGTAGGTTCAAAATCGGGGTTACTCACATGTTTGCATTTTTCTAGAGCTGTTATAATCTGGAGTTATAAGTTTTGCAGATCTTAAAACATGTACACATATACACAGAGACATAAGGCAAGCATTCTTTGAAAACACAACCATATACTCACACAGACATACTGTGGCTACATCATTCTAACAGGCAGACAAATAAAACACTTTTAGGAACCTGTGTCAGTTGACCAACTTAAAAATCCTGGGGTAGGCAGGAGGCAGAAGCCAGGGAAGCACAGAGGTGGTCTCTTTAAGGACCACATTAGCAGACACTGTAAAAGGAAACAGAAACGTAAGTATGGAAGAGCTATATGGTTTTAGAGTGGAAGGACAGGTTAAACAGGTTTGTTTTAGAGAATCCAAGAATGAGACAAACAACAAACAGCTACAGAAACAGGGAGGGGGAGGAGAGAAAGGGGAGGGGGAGGAGAGGAAGAGGTGCAGGAGCTATGGTCTTTTGGAGGCTTGTTTGGTTTTATGTTAGGTGTTAGTCTCAATTTAAAAGAATTCTTGTAAAAGGCAGCCCAACGGCATTTGAGGATTTGGCTTTGAATCACAACAACCCCTTTCAAAGTCTATGCCAACCTGGGCCTACAGTCTGTCACAGTGGGTCCACTGGGGCAGGAGGACTCTTGAGTCAAAACAGGTGTTATGAGAAATGAATGGCAGATATCTCTGGTCCAAGCAATTCTCACCTCAATGAAGCCTGGCCTGGCGGCTTGGATCAGGCTATTCGGCGTAATCATGACTCTTATGGCAAAGCCCAAAAATCAATAAAGACAAATGCAAATGGGTCCCATAGCCCTAGCAGCAAAAAGTAAAAATGGGGGACTCACCAATACAAAGCTGATCTTACCCTGGGGAGAGCACGCATGAGAAAGGCATTTTCCAACATGTGGCTCTGGGCCCTTGGCAAAAACAGACTCCCTCCTCCCGTGACCCCGTGGAACCTTCAAATATTAGGAATATTTCTTAGATGAACATTTCTGCCCATGCAAATAGCTCCAATCAGACCAAATTAAGCCAAATAAAAGATTCCCATGTTTAATGCAATGTTCTGAGGTGGCACCGGGAAAGCATGGTGAGGGGAAGAGAGAGAAAAGGGGAGACCACATGAAATCTGGAGACCACTGTGTATATTCTATGGGGGGCAGTTTAAGTAGCCTGTGGGAGTGGACTTGACCTTCCCTGGGGAGGGGCTACCATTTGGCAGGCTTTCTTGATCTCGCTGGGGAGGGGTCACCACTTGGTGGGCCCTCTTGGAGGTGGAGTTTGGACTAAGACAACTCCCAGGTGAGGGGGTTTGAAATGGAACTTTCTGCCCAATATTCCAAAGATGGCTGCCAGGCCCCCATCATAGGCTCATCATAGGCCCCCAGCTATAATATTCCAGACTCTTTGTATAAAGGGGTGTTAGGGAGTTGGGGTGATGCTTTCAACAAAACAGAGTCTTATATGATTAATTGAACTTGATTGCTTCGTTAAGTTGAAACTTTATGCAAGGGTAAATATTAATAATATTTCAGCATAGAAATAAAACTAACTATAAATAACAAACATTGTGAGCAAACACCAAAGCAAGATATTTGGATTTCTCCACAAGGGCAAATCCAAGAAGTTAAAAAAATTAACTTAATGTAAATATTTTAATATGAGTGATGCTGACAATCTTCAAAATTTTATCATAGTGTTTTCCTTTGTCCTCTGCTCCATCTTCTTTACCCTGTTTCTTTCTGCCATCCTGTTCCATTCTTCTCCTCCCTTCTCTCCTCTGTTATTCCTGCTTCATGATACCCTGTCTTCTCAGATATCATGAAATAAATTCTCATTTGGACTCTTGTTTCATGGTCTTCACCGCCTTTGTCATCCCCTGAAAAATAAAACCTGAAGGAAGTTAAGGCCCACCACACTGAGTGGAGCCAAACTAGAGTCTTCCTGGTACTATCCCCTGATGTTGGGTATGATGTAGCAGACATTTAAAGAGAATAAGGATTAGCAATACCACCCCACCAGTTAATGACTATGTGAGCATTTGGGGGTGTCATAAGGACTTTTTATATTATGCCAAACCTTTTCAAAAATGGATAGTCAATGGCCATAACTTCTGTCCTTAATAATTTAATGTGTTTTGGGGTCAATGAGGGCAATAAAGTGGAGTATATACATTGCCCATCTTGGGTTTTTCTGTCCTTGGTGGAAGCAGGCTGATCCATAGCCTGACTTACATCTCTTTCTAGGACCCATATTGGCATTGTGGTAGTATGAGGACAAACACAAGCATACCCTCTCTATGGGCTAGCAGGTGGACTGGAAGCTGCCATTGGATGGAGATAGGAACTCTACACCTCACCAGGGGCAGGGGTGTATTCCTTGGCATAGATTTCCAATGCTTTTAAGCTGGGTTGAGTCCCTTATCATCAAAACTGAGAAAGTTCATATGGAAAAGGACCTCTGTTAAGGCCAGATGAGGATTTCTCCTAACCTCTGGCGAGACAGTCCAGGTAAACAGCTCCTTAAGAGCTCTGATGGTCCTCTCCACAATGACTTGTCCCTATGGATGTAGGAGATGTCAAAAGTATGGGAAGTCTTCCAGGACCACAGAATGTCACTGAATTGTTGAGAGGCATAGCCAGGCTATTATCAGTCTTAAGTGCCCAAGGTACCCCCATAACTACCATTACTAATTTAAGGGCCTTGAGAACATTAACAGCTGTCTCCCCAGAAAGGGTAGGGACATAAACAAATTATCACATGAACATATTTAGGATTGCAAAAGGGGCATACTGTATATATGCTAGACATAGTTGTAGTAGTGGCTGAAGCACTAGATGGCAAGGAGCTATTATTCTCACTTTTAAGTGTGGCCAACAAATGGACTTAAACGTGGGAGAAGCAAAAATTGGCCCAGCAGTGGGAGGAAGAGTATGCAGGTGGGTTTAGCATCCAGAACAGCATGTTGGGCTTTGGAGTAGATGAGGGAGTCACAGAGGCTGGGATGCTGACAGATTGCTCAGCTGGAAGGATTCCAAGGGATTTGGTGTCAGTGAATATTGTTGCAGATGAAGCAGAAGTCAGCCACAGGAAGGTGGCTTCAGGTTTGGCACCTGAGGAGGTGCTGGCCAATGACCCAGTCAGTGATGAGACTTTAGGGACAAACACAGATATGAGCCCATTTTACCGTGTCTGAAAGTCAGAGAATTTGAGCTAATTGTGCTGTCTCAAAGCTGTTAACAACAGGTGTTGCTACAAGCAAGCGATTCTGGCCTAGGGTGTGTCTAGATAATAATTTGAGTTTTGAAATAGATCTGCTCCACCTGGACCAAAGGCTGGAGAATTCAAGTCTATTCCTGTGTCATGATATTGAAGTCTGTTGCCTCCCTGTCACCTTTGGAGTGAAGTATATAAGCATGTGGAAAATAAAAAGGATTCAGTATTCATTGAATGTCCCATCCAATACTGTTCTATGTTTCAGTCTCTTATTGCTCCTGTATCACTTGCCTAATATTTTTAACCCTATGCTCCTACTCTGGAATGTATGAGTTTTTCTGAAGCTGGTTTTCAACATGTAGTGCAGTAATGTGGGACTTACAGATAAGAGC
The DNA here is from genome assembly GCA_001685075.1 of Bramus lutescens. NCBI lineage: Eukaryota > Metazoa > Chordata > Mammalia > Rodentia > Cricetidae > Bramus > Bramus lutescens. The sequence goes on along the minus strand of LOEQ01002076.1, from coordinate 27,014 downwards.
CCAATCTGGTGTTTTCGACATATGGTGCCATACACTTGGCTGAGGATGCACAACAGATAATGCATGGAAATTTGGTCAGTGATATATGAGGTAATGTGAAGGCCCTTACAAAGTGAATTTTACACCACTGGTATAGAGGTGAGAATTGAGTGCTCAATAATAGTCAATAATGGGTAAGGGGAAAGGCAGAGGATTCTCTTGGGAGTAAAATTTGTATGTAACTGTAAACATAAGAAGAGGAAGTAGTGTTCAACTGTTTGCACATTTTTTGGGTGTACTTTGATGGTTAGAGGAGCTGGGGTGGAGCAGAAACAAATTCAGAGATTTTTAGTTTGTAGATAATATAAATATAAATATTGTGATCCCTCTATTATACTGGCAGCCTAGCCACCACAGACTCTGAACAGCTCCGGGACTCAGAGAGGTAAAGGTGCAGCCTCACTTACACCAAGTCTGAAGCTGCTGCTGAGAGTGTGGTACAAGGAAGTGAGTGTGAGGCAGCATGTGGCCATTCTCTGACCTGACTTGCCACTGAGATTGTGGCCACCAAAGTACATGCCCTAAAACTGGCTAAGTGAGTCTGGTCAGCACCAAGATGCAGAGCCAGGAAAGGCAGATGACAGGAAAGATTGGAGGACTATGTCTCCTGTGACCAGTGCCTGGAACTGGTATGTGAGAAATGGCTAGAGGCTACATGATCCATGAGCCAAAGAACCTGTATGGGTAAACCAATGGCTTTTAACAGATGAGAGGATTCAGGAATTCTCCTAATTTTGTGATTGAAAGATTTAAAATAAAATAAATCAGGGATAATAAAAACAGCATGACTCTACTTGGCTAGGGTAATGTATGCAGTGTTCTCAGTGCTGCGGAAATGTGGGCACCTGGGAGCCTGTAAACTGGTCAGCTACCTCTAACACGGGATTCTGATGGAACTGCTAAATATAAAAGGCATGGCCTGTGTCCAGGCACAGCAGGCAACGAAAGGCCGGCTGGCATTCTGGTCCCAAATCCCTGGAGGTATGACCACGTGGCAGAGAGCATGGCATGTATCCTATCCTGCTCCCAACTTCAGCTACAAGCTTAGTTCAGCAGAAGTAGCTTCCTGGTTTGATAGCCAAGATGCAAAAAAAAAGTAGCCTCAGGCCACAGCAATCTCGTCCCTGCCTAGAAAGGTGTCCTTAAAAATTTAAATGAACAAGTTAGAGCTTGTCAGCTAGGCAAACTTACAAACTTTTAATAAGATGTCCAAATGATGTGGGGTTTCCCTCTGTATGCTGTGATTACTATTAATGAATAAAAAAGCTTGACAAGGGTTGGTCAGGTAACCAAGTCCTGCCATCTTGACTAAGGGCAGGTCAGGTAAGCAAGTTTCCATCTTTACTGAGGTATCCTTGCCCAGTTTTGCAGTTTATATCTTTGCCTCTAAATCCTCTTAATGACTCTTTTACATGTGTGTTTTGAGCAGTTGCATGTTTTCAGTAGGGCTCAACACAGCATTGACTTCACTCAACTCCTGTTTAATATACGTGTATGTGCATGCATGCAACATTTGAGTTAGCTTTATGTATGAACATATGTTAGCTTTAACTCTGTGTATATATATATATATGTATAAAAATTTAAATTCAACTGTGTGTAAATGTACATATACTTACTGTTAAATGTTTTAAGTAGTCTGCTCATTGTATCTCATTCCAGACTAAAAAAGCATTAACTCTCATATTGGTATGTACTTTTAAGTCTGTTATAAAAAATACTGTATATATGATCCAACCCTACTTTAAAATATATTAAGTTGTTCTCCAATGTTGTCAGTTCTACTGTTAAATTTCTATTGCAAACAGTTTTTTCTTCTTTGTCTTTCACAAGTATAAATATCACCTGTTAAGTTAAAAACCTGTACAGTGAAGCTTGGACCCAACTCTTCAGGCAGATTCTCTACTCTAGTTATAATTTATCTATACCCAATAAACAGCCCTCAGTGCTCACATATCTGGGGATTATGACATTTAAATGTTTAATTATTAATAGACTTTTCATAATAGAGAAAGAAGTTGACTTCCAGAAGTAACACTCTATTCATTCAAAGAAGACAGAAGACAATGGGAACAGAACAATGTCCATCTGTAATTTACTTCATCAAGTAAAGGTGCTAACTACTGGGCAAAGCTACTTTTCATCTAAACTACTGAAGATCTTCAGACATGGACATAGAATCATATGGAATGAACTGCTTTGCGGCTCAGGCCAAGGCAGGCTTTTGTTTTGACCAGTTTTCTAAACCACAGGATCTTCTGGAACATGGTAGACCTGGCTTCTAACAGCAGAATATAAATACAGTTCTGATGCCCTTGCCCTCAACAACCATGAAGGACACTGAGGAGTGATGCTCAGTAGCCAATAGATTAAGTCCTCTGTCATTTTTAAATCAATAACTCAAATTTTCTTCTTCTCAAAGATCTCTGATGAAGTTTGGCAGCTGATATCTTTTGTCAATTTAAAGCACAATCTCACCAAACAAATTTCAGTAGTACTTCTTAACATGTTATCAATAAAAGGTGTTTTAAGATATACAAATGCAAGTTATTAAGGTGTGTACCAACAATTTATAAAGGTCTGAGTACAAATGCAGGTTATCAAATGTCTCTCTCAATATGCTGCCTTTCATAGTCTTAACATTATCAGTAAAATGATGATAAACCATTAATCTAACTCTGGAAGAGTTCTATTACTACTGTCAAGACCAGGATTTTAAATTATATTTACTCATTTTCTAAAGATACTTTTATTGTACAAAAACATCTGTCACAGTCATTCTGACATAAATATGCTGCTATTTATACATTGGATGTGTTTAAAACTTATGTTTTAAAAACTCCAAACATGCTTGTGAGTTCCAGGGAGCAAAATTCGAGGATCCAACTTACACATGCCAGAAAGATCCCTCTCAGTTATCTGGTACAGGAATTTTTTTTTTCTTCCTAAACTTAACTTTGTCATCTGCTCTGCCAACACCTTGCAAGATCCAGGAGACACCAGACAGTTCCATACCACAAATCCTAGACAGGAGTAAAGTGACCAGCTTTCCAAGGATGTAACCATTACCCAACTTTCTGAGGTCCTCCAGGAAAGATTTTGATGCCCACAAATAAGCAGGAAACAGTCTTAAGAACTCGCTATTCCAATTCCCTCAACCTGATATGCCTAACTCACACATCTTTATTATAAGAGAAAGGCAGGAATGTTGTAATCTGCAGGCCTGGTGTGTCTCCTGTGAACCCTGTCCCTTTAAAAGACAAGCTCCACCCACTCCCAACCTTTCTCCCCTCTTTAGGTAAGCATATCCCTCCAGCCTGCATGCTCTCTCTCTGTCTGTTCTTTTCTGAAGAGGCAACTTCTTCCTCTCATACTTCTTTCTCTTCCTCCCCTCCCTCTTCTCCCTTTCCCTTCACTCTTCATAACCTACTAAATAGACTCTATACCCAAATTCTTTCTGCACGGCATATCTGTCTGCCCCTCACCCACTGCAGTCTTCCACCCACCAAAGGACCCCTCCAAGGCCTTGGGCGGCCAGCTGCTCTCTCTCATGGGACTGCCGCTCCTTATGGGACTGGCCTCAGGTCATCACGTTTATGAATAACAGGGACTCCTTGTTTATTACTTAGGGAACTGAAGAACTGGAAGTGTAACACTCTCTCCTTTATTTTCCTTGGCTAGTCTCTCTGGTATCAAGGAGTGGGAGAATGCTGTGCTGAAAAGAGGGGATAAGGTGGGACCACTTCTCTTCCACAGCTGAAAGATACCATGGATGGAGCTGTAGGAGCTGGTGATGGCATTGTGGATGTAGCATGCCTCCTGTACATGAACTAGTCAGGGAGCTCACCGAGGAGGGAGGTCGTTTTTTTTCAAGTGGTCTTCTGAGCTCTAGGAAGGGAGAATTCTCTTCATGGAGCAAGACTTGTACACAAAGGAAGCAGGGACTCCATTGGCCTCAAGGGGATGAAATGCTGAGTGCCTGGTCCCACTGCTATCATGGCGCCTTCTCTTACTTTCCTGGTCATGTAGCTAGCAGTAGTTTGTCTTCTTCTCCCACTGTCTTTTTTTTTTTCTTAGAGTGCACAAGGGTTTAAGGTATTACTTAATGGTGAAGATAGTGTTGTGTTGAGTGAATATCTGCTCTCACATTGGTGAGCAAAGTAAATTGCTATCTGAAGGGACAGTCCTCATTGTCACTTGGCTATACACCATTCTTGACTCTCATGCAGATAACACTTCCTTTTTGTGAACACTGTTCCAGCACACTGTTGGCAGTGCCCCATGCAAGGAAAGCTGGTCCTGCTGCATGGGTTATCATCTTCTTGGTATTATTAAAAAAAAAAAAACTTGATAAAGACCCATACTCTCAGTGTGGCAGCCTCTGGGAAGGTAGTAAGAGTGAAGTGGGGTGTGTGTGGTGGACATGGTCAACTCTGAGCTGCCAACACAGGAAGCAAGGCGCATGAAGCTGGGCCATAACCCAGTCTGTCCTCAGGCTCCTCCGCTAAGTTAGGCTGGGGCAGACTAGGCTTGCCCAAGTAGCTGCCCATGAGTAGGAGCTCAGCAGGATGTATGCCTCCAAGTGTGTTGTAGAACTCACAGAAGCTGTCCTTGACTGCTGACTTAGCCAGAGTTGTTGAAGCAGTGATCTTGGCCTAAGGTGGCTGCACAAATCATGCACAAGTGATGACGGGTCCTGAAGGCCATAGGATTAACAACTGTGATCCCACCAGGCCACACTCACCTCCAAGGTCAGTGAGGCCAGTGTGGCCCCTGTGAATGCAAGGCCAAGCAGTGCCAGGTTGAGTGCTTATATGCACTGGTCCTCCACAGCAACAGGCCTGGCCCAGACCTCCTGTATACCAATTGGGGGTTGCTGCCAGCTGGTCAAAGTATTCTGTGTCAGAGGTGTAGCTTCCTGTAGCAGGAGTAGAGCTGACTGGGAGCAGCATTTGTAGGTTTAACTGTGGCCTACTCTCTACAGCAAGCACTTTGGCATCTAAACTGTTTGTCTTCCCTTCACCAGATATAGAGAGATCAGATATGGAATGGCAGGAGGTGAAGTGAGTGTTTACTCATCTTGTAAAGGGAGATAATAATCAACAGGGGTGGAAAATTATATCGGACCTTTATGTCTTGTGATTACTGGAGAACTTCTGTGGTTCTTTAGTCCATAGACATATGCCTACATATGTATTCTGAGACTGTTCATTCATTTCTCAGCTACCCTAACCTAAAATAATCACATAGAAACTATATTAATTGCAATATTGTTTGATCAATAGCTTAAGTGTATTTATAGCTAGCTCTTGCATCTTAAATTATCCATTTCTATTATTTTATATTTTATCTCAAGGCTTGTGGTTTACTGATAAGATTCTCAGGCATTTTTCTCCTTCAGTGGTACATGGTGCCTCTCTGACACTGCCTTCTTTTCTCTATATCTGCTTGGAATTCACACCTTGCTCTATTCTAGACTGCAATAGGCCCAAAGCAGATTCTTTATTAACCAATGGCAATAAAACATATCCAGAGTATACAGAGGAGAATCTCACATCACCTTCTCTTTTCTTTCTAATGAAAAGGAAGATTTTAACTTTAACATATAAAATTATATAGAACAAAAGTTATGAAGCAAGAATTACAGCTGAAATATTTATATCTACTTTTTCTTCTGTCATAACTAAGGAAAACTATAATTATAACCATCTATTCCTCAACTCCATTAAAGACCCTAGAAGGATATAATAATATGTAAGTTAACAGAAAGTTCATTGTAAGTAACTTCTAATGCTCTAGAATTGACAGAGACATCTCATTGCCTGGACAATCATCCAAAGTTCTTCTGTAGCTTTGGGGGATCCATCTTCATCCTAAGACCCATAGTGTCTGGCAGACTTTTCCATGAAGCAGGGAATTTGAAAAAAATTTTGCCTCTCTTGACAATTTGTCATTTGCTTTCTTCTGTATCTTGCAGAATGTCTGGCACCCTCTTTCATAAAGCGGGAATCCTGAGGCAAGCTTGGCAGCCATTTTCCTGTGGGCCCTGCATATCCAGTTCATATAGCATAACATCAAGCATTCCAGCATTTCAGGCAACAGCAGTTTCTTGCCCAAGTGGCTAATGAACTCCATAAGGAGCTTCTTTGAGACCCATAATCTCCTTGAAGTAAATTGGTGCTTCCAGGAGTAGATGTGTCTCAATGTCATGAAAAGTCTCAAGTTCTTAAAACATTTTAAATGTCATATTCTGTTTGTATTTGAAAGGCTTGAAGAATACCTGTCCATCTGAAATATATATCCATATATCTGGAAAACCTAACTAACATGGCTATAAATATGACTATTATAAGTACTATTAATCTATATTCCTTAATTATATAATACATTTTGAAATGAGCTGCACAAAAAATACCTTACTTAAAAGTAGAAATATACATCTAACAAAACTGACCTTAAATTTGTATCAATAAGCTAAGATCCATCGTAATGCAAGCATTCATTTCTATAGCCTAATTTCTTTAAATGTAAACAAATATTTATAAACAATCATTTAGGGAATTTGGGTATTCATCTCTACACTACTTCCTGTTGATTGGTGTCACTGTTATCCAGGTCTTTCATGGGGTAGCCTGTGTGATAGGTCCCTCTCAGCCAGCAATTTTGAAGCTCTCATGGATGTTGGACCATCTGGGCCACTGCTTCAAGGGGTATTGTTTGATCAGACCATATTAGCTGGCAAGGAATCTACAGATTTCTATACTTTGTGGAATAAAAACAGAACCTCTTTTCCAAGGCAACATATTCTTAGACCCAAATTTCGAAAGATACCTTTAAAATATAAATGTTGGTTAAACATAGCAGCCCATACAATGAAATGTCTCTCTGTACTTAGCTCATTCACAGTCAAACAATTCAAGAAAAGCACAATATTGTACATAATCAAGACTCTCTGTATATATTGCATCTTAACATGGCTAATTTTTTAAATCCTCTCATCTATGACTGTACTATTTCATATTACTTTTACTATCTCTTTAAAGACATTACTTCTCATTATAATTGTCTATACTCTTTTTTTCTCTCTCAAGCCTGCATACATTTTTTGAAAAAATTGTGTCTTGTTTAGGGATCTTTCATGTATGAATCTATCTTGTTGCTTATCTGAAATCATTTTCTGACAAGGAGTATTTTAAAATCTTAAAAAGTTTGGTTGCAGCAATCCTGGATGCTGGATCCACCTCTCTTGGCCTTTCAAAATGGTAAACGTTCCTTTATCATCAGGTCTGGGATTGCTGGGTGGCAGCCATCCTTACTGCCTCAACTCTGAGAAGCAGATGGCCCATTCTGCCACCAACTTACAGCACACTTCCCAAAAAACTCCATTTGCTCAACCTTCAGAAAGAGCCAGAGCTGTTAGTGCAGCAAGCACTAACCAGGAAACCTTCTTAGAGCAGCCAGTGCAATTTTTGATGCTACCTCTGTATCAGGAAGCCTTTTCTTAAAAGAACCATGCCTCAGCTTCCTTCTAGCAAACAGAACCCACCCAAGAAAATGCTGCTACCATGAAGCTATGTTTAAATCTATTTGTATGTGTTCATGTGGATGTCTAGAATTTCTTCCCAAGCTCTCTCAGTTTTTATGTGGATGTAGTTGACCCATATTGTGTACCATTTTGTAGTCAGAGACTGTTCATTCATTTTCTAGCCACCCAGACCTGAAATAATCACACAGAAACAATATAAATTGCAATAAATTTGGCCAATAGCTTAAGTATACTTCTAGCTAGCTCTTACAACTTAAATTAACCCATTTATATTATTTTATATTTTACCTCAAGACTCATGGATTACTGGTACAGTTCCTGGGTATCTGTCTCCTTTAGTTGCACGGTGTCTCCCTGACTCCTCTACCTTCTTTTTTCCTCTTTTACTGCTTGGAATTTCCTCCTTGCTCTATTCTTCATTGCAATAGGCTCAAAGCAACTTCTTTATTAACCAGTGGTAATAAATCATATTCAGGTCATACTGAAGGGAATCCCACATCACACATGGTGTCTCCAAATGAGGGACTGCTTTTGGGAGCTGAGCCTTGGTTCTACCTCCTGGGCAATCAGCCTTATATGGAAACATGGTGTGAAAGGAAACAGAAAAAAAATGTCCTTCCCTAACTGGATAGGCTGAAAAACATGACAAACAACTCAAAAGAAGAAAAGGATAGAGGTCCTAATGCATGCCTGGTGAGGAAATAAGGGGGCTTTTCACTGAAAATGCATATTTAAAGGGAGTTGCCCAGCATTGTGAGTGAAGAAAGGGAGGTGACTATAACCTGTTCTGAGCAAACCCCAAAAGTTAGAGCTGCAATAAAAAGAAAGAGGATTCCAACCCGATGTTAGAAGTCCTTGTTCTGATTCCAGGGACAAGACTGAATCAGTATTCTTTTTATCCTAGATGAAAATTTCCAGAAATTAACACTTTACGGTTTCCAGAAATGAGCATTTCATACATTTAAATGTTTGTTGAAAATAGTGAGAGACACTATTCTGTTTTGATTTCCTTATAGACTTTCATGTCTAAGAATATCTTGAGTTATTGACTTCTCCCTATCAACCATGACCCACCCATTCTGCCTTGATTGCTTCCATAGCATACAAGCATCATCTATGTTATCTCTGAAATACACAGTAAGGCTGTTAGAGTTTAAATCTTCTTCCACCTCTACACCCTGAGCAATTCCTAAACTTCAAATTAGGAAATTTATGAAATATAAGCAAAAAGAATACACAAACTGAGGGAACACTGGAAATGAAAAATATGGAAAAATGAACATAATATGAAAATTTGTCAGTGAAATCCACTATTTAAGCAAATTGACATATGAGAAAGCAAAAACAATAACAAAACATAACACATAATGATCAAGTCAGATATCAAGAAGGCAAAATTCGGTACCCCTCTATGATAAAAGTGTTAGAGATATAATGGGGTATAAAGGATATAACTAAACACAATAAAGGCAATTTACTTCAAGCTTATAACTAACATCAAATTAAATAGGAAAACTTGAAGCAATAACATTAAAATCAGGTGCAAGGCAGGGATGTCCACTCTCTCCTTACCTATTGAATATAGTACTGAAAGTTCTGGCTAGAACAATAAGACATCTAAAAGAAATCAGGGGATAAAATATTAAAAAGAAATTAAAATATTGTTATTTTCAGATTATATGATAGTTTACATAAGGCACCCCAAAAATTATGCCAGGGAGTACTTTACAGCAGATTAAAAACCTTCAGCAAAGTGGCTGTATACAAGATTAACAAACCCCCAGTAAAACAAAATTAGCCCTCATATGCATAAATGATAAATAGGCTGAGAACGAAATCCCAGAAAACAATACCCTTCATAATAGCCACAAATAATGTGCAATATCATGGGGAAGTATTAACCAAGCAAGTGAAACACCTTTATTTTAAAAACTTCTGGTCATTGTGTTTATTCTACCTCTCTAAGAGCATGGAATCTCTTTCTTCAAAGGCTTAAAATTCTTGTCATACAGGACTTCAACTTCCTTTTGTTAGAATTACTCCAAGATATTTTATACTGTTTGTGGCTATTGT
>LOEQ01002075.1:173885-190910 GCA_001685075.1 Bramus lutescens | reverse complement strand
GGAGGGGAGGAGATGGAAATTATTAATGATAATAATTTTAAAATATCAAAAAAAGATCAAAACACACAAAAAATCTCTTTCCTGCTCATATTTGTGTCTTTGTTTTGTTGTTGTTTTTTCGAGACAAGGTTTCTCTGTAACTTTGGAGACTGTCCTGGAGCTAGCTCTTGTAGACCAGGCTGGCCTCGAACTCACAGAGATCCACCTGCTTCTGCCTTCCGAATGTTGGGATTAAAGGCATGCACCACCACTGCCCGGCTTCAAATTTGTTTCTTAAGGAGGAAAATAACCATAAACTTGAAACCAGTTAACTGAATATGATGGTAGTCACCCACCTCCTCCATGCATTGCTATTCAAAGGTAACTGTAAATTTGATAAACATTAAGAAATATTTGTATTTGTTTTTGTAAGCCAACTACTTTAAAAGTGACACTTCTGTTCTTTCATATTAGAGTACAATTAGAAGGCCCAAATACTTCACTGTGCATAGAAACAAACCTACCTTTATCTTCTTAACCAGCTTATTTTCTTCTTCATCATCTGTTTCTGGAAATTCATATATTTTAATTTTATGTTCTTGGATTTCTTTCATTATCTACAACAGAAGCAGGGAAAGGATACCACATATAATTATGACATTAGCAGTTATTTTTCCCTTTCTTGGATTTTCATGAGGCACCTCAGTTTCTAGTCCTTTGTTGTTCATATTTAAATACCAAAACCTATTACTGGAGAACAGGGAGAGAAGGTAAAGATGCTTGCCATGAAAGTCTGGGAGATTAATAAACATAGAAGGAGAAAGAAAAAAAAACCAACTCCACACAATTTTCCTCCAACGTCTACAAGTATGACGTAGCATGTGCACCATCCTCCCTTCACACTCAGGCACACATGTATGTACGCACACAGTAAAATGAAACTTAAAATAGGTTTAAACTTAAATACTTCAGAAGTGTCAATCTTATGGTTATCATCCGAAAATAATTCTACAAATGAAAGAATATTCTAGAATGGCATTTATCCAGGTGGTCTCTATCTACTATAATGGTTTTTGAGCATTTGTTTAAAATGAATGTGATTCTTTCTCTTCATATAACATAATATAAAACTTAAGCAACATAGCTTAAAGTCACCTAAAAATAATAGAAAAGGGTAAGTAAAAAAAAAATACAACATTAGTCCTAGGAGAAAGGTATACCCTCTAACAGAAAAAGTTATTACATGAACAAGCATACACACATAAATCAAAAGCTAGACAAGCAAGTTAGGAGAAAATACACACTAGAAGTAAAGAACCTCAAGACTTAATAACATAAATTATCCATTTCAAATTAAATTACCTTGTCTAAGAGGATTTCAAATTCACAAAGGAGAATACAGACATCCAACTAACAGTCACCTACCTATACAATTCAAACTCCAAAAACAACCCTCTCCTTGTACTTTTACTACACTGCTCAAACAAAAGTCTCCAACAGCCATATACAGGTTATAAACAAAATGAGTTATATGATTACTATGCTAAACAGAAATAAACAGGAGTAATCCCTGCATAGTAGTACACAACTGTAATCCAAACACTTGGAAAGCTGAGGCCAGAGGTCTGAGAGTTCTTTGCTAGCCCAGGTTGAAGAGTAAAGGCCTAGCTGAAAAAAGAACAAGTTATCAATGGCCATCAATAGGACCATACCTTTAACATTGGGCATCTATCTACCCTAAAGACAAATCAATGGCTGTGCAAGGTGGCACAAACCATTAATCTCAGTACTCAGAAGGCAGGTTGATCTCTGTGAGTTCATGAGGTCATCTTGGTCTAAATAGTGAGTTCCAAGCCAAGAGCTACACAGTGAGACTCCCGTCTTGAAGAACAAAAATGAAAATGCCTTTGGCCACAGACAACAAAGAAGTAGGACAGACTCTACTGAGGAGAGGTAACAAGCCATGTGGCAAAACGTAGATTAATATCAAAGAGTTAATTTAATTTTAAGAGCTAGTTGGGAACAAGCCTAAGCTAAGGCCAAGCTTTCATACTTAATAATAGGTGTCCATTTCATTATTTGGGAGAAAGAGGACAAAGAAAGTCCAACTATGAAAAATTGCTAGCTTAAACAGCAGTGATCCTTGGTCAAAAGTTACACACTAAAATTATGTAAATGAGCATTTTCAAAATAAATGATAAAGCCCCAACTTCCTCTATATAACTAATGTCTAACTATTATTTAGAAAAAATTCCAAATGATTTCCTGAGTAAGAAATATGGTTCTAAGCATAAAGTAAAGAAACTTGAGCCTAGAAGCACAGTACAGAGTTAAAGTACATATACCAAAGGCCTTGAGTTCAATGCTGGGTGAAATGAAAGGGNGGGAGGGAAGGGCAGTAGGCACATGACCAGTCTTAAAGAAGAAATCATTACTAATACTAATGTATCCTTTCAACATCTAACTTCTCAGAATAAATCAGTATCAAATAGAGATAAAGACTATTCAAGGCAGAAACTTAAGAGGCAAAGACAGGATTGCCTCAATGTGGAGTCCAGTCTGGTTATAGTGACCCCATCTCAAATTATAATAATGGAGAAATAATACAAAAGAAGGAAAGGAGGAAGAAAAGGGGCAAAGAAATAAATGAGGAAAGAGGAAAGGACAGATGAAAAGGAAGAGAATGAATAGAAAGAGGATGGAGAAAAAGAAAGAGGAAAAACACACACTGTGATGAAAATATTGGTAGTAAAAGCTGTCTAAAGATGCCAAAATTTGCATGAATTTAATACCACTTGAAGAACGTTTTTCATTTTGTAACAAGTTTTAAGGTATTCTAAAATTCATATTTAAAGGGTTTTAAAAGGTATTTCTTACACAGAAGCTTACAAAGATAACAAAAATATAAGGCTTATTTTGAATATAATACAAAATCATTTTTAAATATTGATCTAAAATTTAAAAATACTGGAATAGACAGACTTTCAAATATTTAACTTAGATTTCATAAATTCCATATATAACAAACTGAATACAACAAAATGAAAAAAATGTATCATTAAGGATATTATTACAGCCTGGCAGTGGTGGTATATGCCTTAAATCTCAGCACTTGGGAAGGAAAGGTAGGTGGATCTCTGTGAATCTGAGGTCAGCCTGGTTTAGAGTTCCAGGATAGCCAGCCAGGACTACACAGAGAAACTGTCTCAAAAAAAACCAAGAAGCAAACCAAAACTAAAACTAAAAAAAGAGGTGGGGATGGGGGGATTGCTATTGCAATAACAGGGTATGAGTTTGGGGAAGGAAGCTTAAATTCATATTTTTGTGTGTGTGTATACATTTATATGTATTATTTTCTAAACATTTATTAAGTAATACAAACAAAAGAATCAAGAGAAAATAGAAAAGATAGAAGATAAATAGACTAAAAATAAAATATTAATTAAAATGGCTAGAAAATCCAAAAGTTAATTCATTCTTCCTTACCTGCTTTTTAAACTGTTGGCATTCCTCTGGTGTGAGTGTGTCTGCTTTGGCAATTAGTGGGATGATATTCACTTTTTCATGCAAACGTTTCATAAATTCAATATCCAATGGTTTAAGCCTGAAATATACAGTATTTAATATGACTGAATACATCTGTTTGAAGGAATAGATTTTTCACATTAAATGCAATAAGCTACTTTACTTATCAGAAACACTTTGAAGATGTTCTGGGTCAGCCAACAGGCAGAACAAGGACTTTAAGAAGCAATGGAGTGGTTAAGAAGGTTTTTGACTCTTGCCTTTGAAACACCCTGGTCATTGGATTATGCCCCTAAAAAAGGAATTGGAAAAACCACAAAGGTTCCTAGTAGAATTTCCTAGAATCAGCTTTATATTTATTTATTAAGGTTAACAAAGTAGTTGGGTTTTTTCCCATGAAAAATAGTAGTCCTCTTTCAATATATGCAATTCTTGCTGTCAACTATCTTTCTTAGACAAAATGCTAAAAAGTCAATTTTCAACATGCCTCTCTGTTATTATAATTTGGCTCTGGAACTATAATTTCAAGACCAAAGACTTCCACTATGGTACCTATCATCACTAATTTGCCCAGAATGCAGCATCTAAAATATGATTGCCTCACCAGTTCTTCTAGAATCCTTAGGATTCTCTTTGCCAGCTAGGTCTTTAACATGCGATTTCCTCAGAATTTTCTGCTAGGTCACTTTCATTTTTAACCTTACATTCTGTATGACTAACATCAATACAATAATTTAGGGCAAGAAAATTACCAAATCCATACCCACTCAAAACTTCACTCTGAAGTTTAAAACGTTATCTAACCCAGTAGTTAGGTATGACATTAGCAGGTGATTGTGGAAGGTACTAAGACTACTTACTGTACAGAACCGAGGGATCGAGAGAAAGCCTGATTCATTTACCAGATTGTATGTAACTTCAGCATATACAGAGTAGGTCATTTGTAATTCAAGATCAAATTCACTGTCACATTCTTCCAACAAATCTACTAAGTATATATCAACAGGGAAAAATTCTGCTCCATCTTTAAAAGTTATTAAGCTGAGCAACTGTTTAGGAATAGGCACAGGAAATAAAAATATTCCCTTATGACAAGCAAGAAATGGCTTAAAGTCACACACATCACTTAAAGCATAATTTCTTCTCTTAAACTCTTTACTTCTAAGTGATTTTTTAGAAATAAAAAAATACCCCCAAAAGATAGAAGAATGTAATTTCATGAGAATCACTAACTCTTGGAAAGAGTCTGAAGGATCTGTTATAAACTCACTGATTCTATTAACTGTACATAGCATTATTAGGCTGATTTCTATGAAACTGTGCTAATAAAAAGTTAAACTAGGGCCAGGGTAGAGCATGCCTATAATTCTAGCACTCAGGAGGCAGAGGCAGGCAGATATCAGTGAGTTCAAAGCCAGTCTGGTCTACTGAGTGAGTTCCAGGACAATTATGGCTTCACAGAGAAACCCTGTTCCCAAAAAACAAAAACAAACAACAACAAAAAACCAACCACAACAATAAAGCAAAAGAAAAAAATGTTACACTAGAAAGATTTTTCAAAAAGCATAAACTCAAGAGCTACCTAAGTGCTCATAAAAAGCAGTATATACAGTGTGTGACAGTTTGGAGTTTGGGTTTGGTTTCAGGGTGAAGAATTGGCTTTCCTGAGAATTGAACACAGAACTTTAAACTGAGCTACACCATAGTCCATTTTTTCCTTTATTTAATTTTCTTTTGGTAAGGTCTTGCTATCAAAAAAAGACATAGCCTAGACTTATCTTCAATTTGCAATCTCCTAGCTTCAGCTATCTATACTGAGACTGCAGATATGTGCCATCGAAGCCTGCTGGCACATCACATTTCTAATTTTTTTTTTTGTCCTGTAAAATAGATGTGCTAGCTTAGTGATATAAATGAATAAACTTCTGACAATACTACACAGTATTAAGCATAAAAGAATCCTTTTCAATCTTACAAAAAATAGTAATTACATATAGCTCCTTGTTCTACCAGAGTGAAAAATGGGCATCACACTAGGCAGAAGAGACCAAAACCAGAGGAGAATGAGTTTATACTACTCTAATTTGAGTATTGGGCGACAACACTATGTAGTTTATGTCATATAATAGTCTAGTTCCTTTTGGTAAGAGTGGGTAGAAAGATAATGATTAGGTAGCTAGATTATGTTGTGATTTATCCCCCCCAAAAGACTGAAGAGTAATGGAAATATTAATCGCTAAAAATGACACTATCTACCCAAAATAGAAGAGTGCAGTTTTTGTTTTCTTTTTAAAGAAGAGGTTAGCTACTATTAAAAAGATCAGTGTGAACTACTAAAAGATGTAATACCAACCTAAACACAGTAATCTTCACATTAAAGTGTAACAAAAAACTTAGAAAGAAATAGCCCGAGAAAGCACCTAGCACTTACACTTTGTTTTTATTATTATCACTTTTTCTGTTAGGATTACAGTAAGTTTCCTTGTTTAAATATTGTTACCTTGGAGTTTCTTAGGATCTCCATAATCTCAACATCTATGACTATCTTTTTAATTTGGTAACTTGACCTCTTACAAAAGCATGGCTAAAAGAAAAACTTAGTTTTTTTTTAAACTCAAAAATCTGACTGGAAATTGGAAACACTTCTTTTTATGAAGCAGATGAAAATGACTACCTACGTCTTAAAACCAGTTGTTCCAATCCACTTTAACATGGTATTAGGTTCTGTTATAAATGATCTAATTATATGTACTCCACAGACACAATGTTTCTAAAATATTCACACAAGAAGAGTAATATACACAATATAAACAATAAAATAGCAAAGCATCAAGGTACTGACCCATGTCCTGAAGGAGCAATGAAGTATAAACAACACTGCACCCTGTTATCGGGCATCTGACGTCTGTTCACTCGAGATTCTGCATTTAAGTAATCCTCAAATTTACTATCAATGTAGTCGATAACAGGCTGCCAGCTGTACAATGTAGAAAAACAGAACAATTAAGTTGCAAACCTACAAAGGAATGAACTGTTCAACAATTAAAGAATAGTAGTTTTAATTTGATTAAAAAATATTAATTCACGGGCTGGAGAGATGCTCAGAGGCTAAGAACATTGCCTACTCTTACAAAGGTCCTGAGTTCAATTCCCAGCAACTACATGGTGGTTCAGAACCATCTGTAATGAGGTCTAGTGCCCTCTTCTGGCCTGCAGACATACACACAGAATATTGTATACATAATAAATAAATGCTTTAAAAAATACTAATTCACCAGTAGACAACATCTTGAATTGTTCTGCACACTGATTCAAAAGTAGGTAAAAATTAGGACTGGGGAGATGGCTCAATCAGTAAAGTACCTGCTTTGAAAGCATGAGGACCTGTGTTCCAATCTCTAGAACCCATGTAAAAAGCCAGGCATTGTGGCATGTGCCTCTGAAACCAAGCTTACAGAAAAGTATTGGACCGAGACAGATATATCTCTCAAGATCACTAAGCAATCAGTCTAGGTAAGCTGATAAAAGCTTTACCCTGTCTCAAAAATTAAAGGTAGAGAGCAATTAAGGAGACACTAACCACATCTGAATGTACATACACTACATACATACATGTATGAAAACACACACACGTGCACACAGAGACACACACACAATAGCTTAAAAACTACATGAAATACATGCTGATTCGTTAATTTTTTTTAAATGACTTGTCCTTTGTTAAAACAAAGTTCTGGTAATTAGTATACTATCTTCATTGATAATATTTTATAATCTGAAAACAATTACATCTACAGTTTTAAATGTTCAACAAAGATTAAAGAATACAAACACCTCATGATTAGCCTACTGGATATTTTAAGAGTTGAGAAAAAAAGAGTTGAGGAAAAATGGTAATCTTTTGCAACTCAACATCAATGTGAAACTCAAAGAGGAAACAGTTTGTAAATACTAATATAAAATTATTTTGGACTAGAGTTCCATGAGTGAGTCTTATCCATCCACCCACCCACCNCATCCATCCATCCATCCATCCATCCATCCATCCATCCATCCATCCATCTACACCACACACATATATTAGTATAAGAAGTAGTAACTCCACTGTTAAAAAGAGAAATCAGAGGCTAAAGCAAGAGGATTTAAGTTCTCAACCACCTCTGGAACCAAAGAGATCACATCTCAAAACACCAAAATAGAAAAAAAGACAGAAACAAAAACCAAACCAGTCCAGGAAGAAATGTTTTCAAGTAAGAGATAGAGTAAAGTTGGTATATGAACCCAAGTCCTAATCATTTAAAAAGTAATGATTCTCACTATTAAGTTTTTTGTTGTTCTAGGTTTATGTTTCTGTTTATAATGCAGGGTCTCACTGTGTAGTTCTAGCATAGAACTAGCTATATAGACTAGGCTAGCCTTGAACTCAAAGATATACCTGCCTCTGCTACCCAACTCATGTGATTAAAGAAATGTGCCATGCCTGGCTGGCTAAGTAACCACACTAGTATTTGAAATGACCAGGGAAACAACAGGGACAAACATTTCTTACCAATTACTATTATCCACTGCATCTCCAAATCCTGGAGTATCAACTATTGTCAACAGCAACTGAACACCACCTTCTTTGATTAAAACTTTGGATTGCTCCACCTGTAAGAGTCATTGGTGTACATGTTAATTATTTATTATGTGAGTTGTTTCCTATAACAAGAGGCAAGGACATTCAAATTTCTCAAAACCAATTTGGAAGCTGTTTACAAATTAAATCTAACCACCTACAAGTTTTCTGTCTGTCTGTGTGTGTTTGTGTGTGTGTGCATATGCAAATGTGCATGGTATGTGCATATATGTGCCCATGTGTGCAGGTGCAGATGTACCTATGTGTGCATGGCTGTAGACGTCCAAAGTTGACGTGGGAGTCCTTCATCAATTGTTCTTTATCTTAGGCACTGAGACAGGGTCTCTCAATTGAACCCAGAACCCTTTGGCATCACTAGTCTGGCTAATCACTTTGCTCTGGTTTTCTTTGTCTCTGCCACACTCACTAGGTTTTGACAACAGTTTTGGATGCAGATCACAACACCAGTCCTCAACAATAGGACTGAAAGCACTTTTAACCACTGAGCCATCTTTCTAGCTCCTATATTTTCCTGAAAATGATTGTGGCCATTAGAGTCTAGTTACTTCAAAGAAAAACACATGTAAATAGTATGGCAAATTCATACTTCAAGTGTCTTCAGAAGTTTGCCTTAAACAACAGCTTTAATTCCTGACAAAATTTACAGTGTTTTTCTGGAAGCCCCAGTTGTACGTCCAAAGGTATATATTATCTGTCCAAAGCATATGGTGTTGTGATAACTACAAATGATCAACTTTCAGGCATCTAAGAGAAATCAATCACTGTTTCTAGGAGCAGAAATACTTTCCTCAGGGGCTGTAGATGTATTGATAATCTAACTTAAAGAAGACAAGATTTGTACTCAAACTTTGAACGTCAAATGTCAAAAATAACATTAACACTATCAAATGTAAGGGGAAAATGTGATCAAGGAAACAGGAAAATCAGTTTCAGCAATTTGTATTAAGAAAGTTTAATATACTTCTAAGGACTATGCAAATGAGGATGCCTTTCCACTCCCATCTGGCATTTTAACAGATGTTTGCTGGTCAATAAAGAGTCTGTGAAGCTGAGGCTTGGGTGTTTGGGCAAGAGTCATTTGCAACCATGTCCAAAAATAGCATTTCTGAGGTGACAAAATTGACCTTCAACTCTACCATCCAGTACAGCAATTGCTGTACAGTTATGTGGTTACTTACCTCTTGGAATGTTGATGCATGCAATCAAGGAATTGAATATTCAGTTTTATTTCATGTGAATGAACTTAAATAGCTCATATGTAGCTGCCAAACTGAACATTTTATGTTTACTTCAATCAAGAGTTTTTTTTTCTTGATAAAAGTAGCTTATTATCAGAAGCTACTGAAATCAGACAGACAGAAAGCCTGTAATTCAGACATGCACGTCTATGGAAGGCATGCTTCCTATCTCTCAGAAAAGTCTTGGACTTATGCTCAAATCAATATTCTTCAAACTGTTTTGATCTTGGCTTATGTTATCGGTGAAAATTGAGTATGATGGGCAATCTGAATATTTGAAAGTATTAATTATTACTAAGTATGAAGTCTATATAGATTAAAAACTAAATATCAATAAAGTTTTAACTATTCATCAATGTTAGATTATCAAGAAGTTCACACTTTAATTTTCTTATGGTTCTTTAGTCAAAGGATAATCTGATCAAATCTGTATCTCAAAATATCTTTAATTCATTCCCAGTTCTTTCATAAGAGTTATTCGTTAATGAAATATGTAGTTAAAAGAAATTAACAGAGCCTAGAGAAATGGATGGCTCAGCAGTTAAGAATACTTATTGCCAAAGAACCAAGTTTGGTTACTACCAGTCACACCAAAGCTTGCAACTAACTCCAGTTCCAAGAGATCTGACAACCTCTTCTAAACATCTGAAGGCACCGTGTACACGGTGTACATACACATCACATACATATAATAAAATAAATGTACTCCAAACAATTTCTGGTTTTATTAATAAGTCCTATTACTCTTTCAGTAATAGCATATATTAATAACATATCCTAATTCACTTATATTTCAAGACTGTTTTTATATTAACAAAGATTAGGCACTGAGTCTGTAAGTAAAGTGACAAAGTGATTATTTAGCATTTTCAAGGCCTCAGTATCATTTTCAAAAAAAGTTCAATTTGTTGAAAAATGAAGCTTTTAGGTACTCTGATGAGTCCACTTATAAAGATATTTTCTGGCCTATGAAATTTGGTGTATCTATAAATAATCAAATACAAAGAAGTCAGCAACAAATGGAAAAGATTCAAAAAAAATCTAATGCCATTCACAGTGTCCAATTTTATCTATCATCTGGTTTTGCAAGTATCCTCATGGGATCCATGAAAAACAAACTAATACAAGCCCAGGAATTTCAAAGTTTTCAAACAATCTGTTCCAAATGGTCACTTTCCCACGCACTCTTCTTAAGCAGGTCACATCAGCATATTCTAAAGCATCTCAAGAGTTATCTAAGATTAAATGTATAACTTAATGCCAATGGAATGAAGTGATACAAAGAAATGAAGCAAGGGCATTTTCTGCTATGGTTTTCTCTAGAAACTAAGTAAAACTAGATCTCATTGTTTATGTGTGTTGTTGATTTATTGAGGCATGTTTTCATTCTCTACATCCAACAAATCAAAGATACCACTATTTTAAAATTATAGTTTTTCAATCTAGGAGCAAGTCAAGCCTTCAATGTTTATTATGCGGTTTTAAAACTGAAAGGACTACCAAGTACATTAAACTTTTTATTCTCATGTTCACAGGGTATTTATTAACATAAATAAATGTGTTATTTAATTAACTGAAAACCATATTGAAGAAAAGATTAAAAATTTCTGTCAAGGATTTACACCTTTACTCATACTTCCTTAAGAAGCAGCAGCAAGGCCAAAGCTCTGAACAGACAACCTGATGCATTTACTTGGCTCAAAGACAGGGAATATTCCATTTAATAATACCTGAAATGTTTCTTTAGAAAACATAAAGTGAGAAAGATCTGGGTGTGACAGCATAACATTGTAATCTGAGCACCCAGGAAGTAATTTACAGGCTAGCACAGGGATCCTGGGAATATTCATTTATAAGTATCTGCACAGCTATCGCCCCTCTTCACTGCTACTGCCTGTTGCCATCACATCACCAATTCTGAAAGGCACCTTACTAATAGCAGCATCATGTGATTTCATATTTTCTGTTTTCCCACTAGAGATCCTTGAGAAAACTGTGTCCTTCATTACTGTACAGCCAAACCTAGTATGCAAAGCACTTAAATGTTCATGCAAACAACTGGCTCAAAAACCAAACCAGGAGTATTATCTACAGGAACATTTAACTGTGCTCTATGAAAACTTTTCAAGAAGTCCACAAATCTGAAGAATTTTATTTAAGAGTACAACTTAGGGGCTGGAGAGATGGCTCAGAGGTTAAGAGCATTGCCTGCTCTTCTAAAGGTCCTGAGTTCAATTCCCAGCAACCAAATGGTGGATCACAACCATCTATAATGGGGTCTGGTGCCCTCTTCTGGGGACGTCCGTATTTGTGTCTGTCTTATATGTATACATAATAAATAAATAAATATAAAAAAGAGTAAAACTTATTGTTTTCAATTTTTCTCACCGCCAGAAATTGCGCAGCTACTTCACCTGTATCACTATAAAATGACAACTAAAGTGATATATGAAACTTCACACCAAGAAAACATTCTACAGTATATCAAGGTAAATTTGCCAATTAATAAATTAAAATTGAAATTAACTAAATCTCAAATAAAAGATAGTTCCCCCACCAAGGAAAGATAGTTCACAATTTTACAGTGACAAAAAAATACCATTTTTAAAAAACAAAAATATGAAATAAAATGTAGTAACTATATACATATACTATGATATAGTTTGTCAAAATTTGTCAATATTGGGATCTATATTTCAAATAATAACAAGAGCACAACTATGTATTCTTCCCCTTTCTTTAATTTTAATAATCTACTGAGAAAAAAACATATCAACCAAGAGAGAAGTAATGAGGCACTATTGCATTCACTCTGTAATATCCTGAAAAGTACTAAGGCGAAATATTTCCCTCTCTGACCTTCTCCCTGAAATAAACTGAAAGCAGTTTACAACAGTCCAGGAGTATGTAAATACTCAACTTTGTGACTACAACAACTTGAGAATTTAAAACAAATGCAAGTTATTTGGGTTTTGCCTCATCTGATGTACACTCATGCTGAGAATAATAGTATACAGAAAGCCAGGCCTCGAATCTGCTCACATCTGGAAATGCTCCTTAGAGGTCCTTAAACAAACACAGGAGATTAAGAATTAACTTCAGAGTTCAAGTGAGACCTTCAGTGAGGAACAGAGATCTCAGAATCAGTTCTCTATTAGTTTAAATACTTAGTAATCTTCCAACCATAAATGTCAACAACTCTCCCTCAAAACACAATTTCCTATAAATATAACATTCAGGAAAGAGACTGGCATTGTGGTATTATTTAGGGTTTTACTCTTTGGTCACATCATAGGAGAGGATTTTTCTTCTTTCATTTTCTGACAACTGGAAATGTTCTAAAAATCCATCAGATCACAAAAGCCACAGGCATTTGTCTTTCAAAACTTCAGAGAATATGCCTATATTGGTCTATATTTATAAAACGGGATACAATAATGGTAGATCAAACCCTCTACTGAGGCAATTTATTACATCAAGGACAAATTATCTCCTAGACTGCTGGGCTGAGGATGGAGGAGCCAAGAGGCTGCAAAGGATGATCACATTCTAACTACATTCAGGCCTCTTGACTCTTATCTACGGTATGTCATGTTCTTCCTTGAGTAGTAAATGAGTAAAAGTTTCAGCTTTCTAAATAGATCATAGCTGGGAATAAGACACTGAAATGTTTAAAATGTCAGGGATTCATATCTAGATAAAGAACTGGAAATAAGAAAGAAAAAGTCAGGAAATATTAAAATGACCAAAGCAGTTCAATGAAACCTAAGTAGCCAATGAGTAAAGCAGACCTGCTCAACTGAACTACAAATGGAAACAGATGAAGTGAAATGTCTTTGTCTTTACACATACATATACAACAGAATATTTAGATGAATAAAAAACAGAAGCCCAAATGTTTATCCAAAACAAAAAGGACATGCTGTGATATATTTCTACAAAAACTGTAACTATCTAGTCTTCAACCTCATCAAAGACCTCAGAAGGAAAGTAGTATTACCTGAGTTAAGTAGGAAGTGCAAGCGATTTCCAGAAAATGCAAGAAATGGAAGAAACGGCTGCCTGGACAGTCACCCAATGTTTCTCTGAAATGTTGGGGCATCCAACTTTGGTTATGGGCCTAGAATATCTGACAAGACCATTATTAGAAGCAGGAAAATTTGAAAGACTGTCCTACCCTGTCTTGGCAATGTTCAACAATTGCTTTTCTTCGTATCCTGCTTGTCTGGACTGGACAGCATGCTGTCAGCAGTCGAGACAAGAGCAGTTTTCTGCCCAATAGTTCAGTTTTGCCAAGAAGAAAACAAGCTCCATATGGAGTGTCTTCAGTGCCCACCATTCTCTCAGGAGTAGATCGGTGCTGCCAGGAGCAGTTGAGCCTCACATCAACAGAATTCTAAGTTATTAAAATATTGAAATGCCATATTCTATAGGTCTTTGAAGCATTTGAAGATTACTTAGCTTTATGGAATACATTTTTGTGCATCTAGAAAAATTAACACAACGTAAGTATGACAAACATGAGTAACTATTAACTTATAATTCTTCATAACCTATATAGCTTAAAGAATAAAGCTTCATATTATAAAAATAAGCAGTCTTTAAACAAATGTACAATGTTAAGTACAGTGACCTCAAAATTGTGACAATATATAAAAGTATCTCAATCAGAGATAGGAATGTATAGTGCAATGACAAAAATATCCTTAATTTGCATCAAAGTACAAAATATCCTAAACAGAAGTAGAAACATACATTCAGTATGACAAACTTTACACTTGTATTAAAATATAAAAATATTTAAAGACAGAAGTAGGAACATTATATTCAATATGACAAATACAATTTTGAATTTATATCAATAACCAAATTATCTTAGACAGGAATAGGAAAATAATTTTATATTTGTATCAATATAAAAGAAACCATACCAATGCAAATTATCTAAAACTGATAGCTGCTATTTTAGTTTACAAGTAGATATAATCTACCTTATTATACTATCTATATATCCCCCTTTTTTCTATTACCACATTGGGTGCCAGGTGAAGTGAGAATTCACAAAAGTCTAATTAATAATTTATTAAGGGGTACAACAGAAAAACAGACTCATGAATACAGAACAACGTATAAGCTGCTACTGATCCAGCTGCCATTGTCATGTCGATTTTCTCAAGGGTGATGCGGACCAAACACAAGGGTAGCTTGCATGCTACCGCTCCTCAGTTTTATCTGGTCATGCATTCAGAGAAAACCAGACCCATAGGGCTAGTCACCCCAAATGTCATTGGCTAAAGGGATCGAGCTCCCACAATACTACCCAGTAATGAGAGAGAACAAGTACAACAAGCATGAACAAGTGAGAAAAATAATTCTCAGTGAAAGAAATCAGCTTCAAGAATATACCTACATGAAGTTCAAAAACATTCAAACTAATCAATCTAGAGAGGTGAGGTGCTTATCTTTGGGGAGGGAATGATTTTTAGAACAAAACTAAATAAAAAAGACAAAGGAAAAAATATCACACTACTATAGAAAATCAGTGACAGCTATGTCTTATGAATCCTACTTAAACGATGCTTCTAAAATCTGTAGAATAACAAAATAACCATAACTATAATATCTCACTGAATGTTTTGTCAAATATATTTCTTTGTCTTAAATCCCCAAATTACATGCTAATATTTTTATCTATTAAAACACCCAGTAACTTTTGCTAGTGTAAAGTACTTGCCACAGGAGCAAAAGGACCTGAATTTGATTCTCCAAAATCCATGTAAAAAAGCCACTCAGGTGCAGCAGTGTGTATTTGCAATGCCAATGCTGAATGGTGGAGACAGGAATACACCTACGGTTCACTGGACAGACAACATAGCCTAAGCAAACTTCCAACCAGTGGAAGACATGTCTCGACCACCTCAGACTGCCATTTAGCAAAATAAATCAGAAGTGCTAACTTGTAAAGCTGATAGTGCATCGTTATTCATAAAGTAGGAAGAAAAGAAAAGCTAATCTTTTTTTAAAGAACTGATTAGTCTATTCAACTAACAGTCATTAAACACCTACAGCATGTGTGTGTGTCTGTGTGTGTGTGTGTGTCTGTGTGTGTATACAAACAGTTCAGATTTGAAACTTGTCTCTTTCATTTACTGACTGCACGATCTCAGGGCATAGCACAGTCTGTCTCAAAAATCATTACTGATGTAGATTTGGAATTAGCTATCTACAAGTTAGAACAACAGTAAGAACTCAAAAAATTACCTAACCAAGAATAGTTTTTGTAAGTCCATGACAATATCTAGCAGATTATTTTATACCAAATACATCTGAACTTAGACGCTATAAATTTCCAAGTTTTCTGATGTTCAATATTAAGATCTACATTTTAAAGATAAGTTTTTCTTCTTTAAGATTAAAATCTTCAATATTAACCACAAAATAAGCCATGTAGGCTCACATTCTTAGGAAGATTTTTTGTAGGTATTTTAAATGTTACATTTTATTCCCTCTCTAAGCTAAATGAGAAATAAAATATTTTCTTCACAAAAACACTCCTTAATCAAATCCACCAGGCAGTATGATATGCATGTTTCTGCCCTTTCCATGGAAATCTTGTACAGTGGTATAAATCACTACTTCAAATCCAGCTCTAAACCCACGTGCTTCAACAATGTGCCATTTTTTACTTTATCAGCCCACCAATAAGGTTTGAACCAGCAGTTGGAGCAGTGCTACCAAAGAAAAGTATACAGTGATCCACATAAGCAGATTTAAATTTTTCAGTAGCCACTTTAAATATAGTTGATACAAAAACAATGAAAGAGCAGGATGGTGGTAGTGCAGCACGCCTTTAATCCAAGCACTGGGAGTAAATGCAAAGGCAGGTGGATTCTCTGAGTTAGAGGACAGCCCAGGATTACCCAGAGAAATTGTTTCAAACAAACAAAATAAAACAAAACAAAACAACAAGCAGATAGACAAAAACCAATGAGAAGTTAGATTCTCTTTTCTGCATGCTAACTTCTGAAAATCATGAAGTACATTTCACACTTGTAGAATTATCTCAATTTGGAATACACTTATTACAAAAGCTCAGGAGCAACAGGTAGAGCTACAAGCTATTGTGTTGCAAAGTACAGATTTAAAGTCTAGAGCAGTGGTTCCCAACCTGTGGTTACAACACCTTTTGGAGTCATATATCAGATATCCTGCACTTCAGATTATTTACATTAGGATACAGAACAGTAGGAAAATTACAGTTATAAAATAGCAACAAAATAATTTTATGGTTGGGGGTCACCACAACATGAGAAGCTATATTAAAGGGTTGCAGCATTAGGAAGGGTGAGAACCACTGCTCTAGAGTCTAGACCTTATTTATAAAGTGTGTTCCACCAACTAAGCAGCATCCACACTACTTGGGATCCTGTTAGAAATGCAGAAGTCCAGTCTGACCTCACACATACAAGACCAGGAACTGTATTTAGTAAGATCTCAGCTCATCAGCATGCATCGTAAGACTAAGAGGTGAAAATTGGACCATATATAGTTTGGCAGTCTTACATAATTATCACTGCCATTTAGTTATCATGTGGTATTAACTCACTGCCAATAGAGGAAATGTTTTATACATGACTGTCAAAA
>LOEQ01002075.1:161065-172721 GCA_001685075.1 Bramus lutescens | reverse complement strand
AAGGTTTCTCTGTAGCTTTGGAGCCTGTCCTGGAACTAGCTCTTGTAGACCAGGGGCTGGTCTCAAACTCAGAGATCCGCCTGCCTCTGCCTACCGAGTGCTGGGATATAGGCATGAGCCACCACTGCCTGACTCCATCAGGGTATATACCACAACCACAAGAAGAGACACTGACCAAATAAATTCCACACTGTCAAAGGGCTTTAAAATGTTTAATAATTTACACCCATCTTTTTAAAAAAGTAACATCTAATACTGTAACTGACCAAAGACAGTCATATTAAGAAAAAAAAATAGTTTATCTATCACTGCTTCCGTGAAAAAGTAAAAGTACTAATCTTTAGTATAGACAATAATGAATGACTAAAGACATTAAAAAATGGAAATCTGGGACTAGAAAGATACCTTAGTAATGGTTAAAAGCACATACTGCTCTTGTAAAGGAACCAAATAGGTGCCCTACACCCATGCCAGGTAGCCTACAACTATCTGTAACTCCAGTTCAAGGGGATCCAATGCCTCTAGCCTCAAGGGTACTTGCACTTTCATGCATATGCCCAACAAAGAAGAGAAAAGGCTAGGGCATGATTTCTACTGTGGTATCTTTAATTTTTTATGCTTAGTATATAGTACCAACCATACAAGCTTTTCCAAAACATACATAGCTTTAAGGTGCACATTATACAAGGTTAAATATGTTATAAAATATAATGATGATTGATGTAACAGTTCATGCATTTATCTTTATTAATTAATGCACAATAACAGGCATGCTTTGAAAAAATAACATTTACATATGCAGGCTGGGTTCTGTTTATAACAGCTCACAAAAGAAGTAAGATTCTTACAGCTATAAGAAATCCAGAAAACAAATAGCAGAATGGTGCAAGTTCTTCACTGATATTTACATTTGAATTTTATAGACTCAAATGGATAAAGTACTGTACAACTGCATAGGAGCTATAAAGGAGTTACTTTAGAACTAAGAACACAAACAGGCTGGAAAGACACTCCATGCAAAAGAGGTAGAATAGTCATGCTAGTATCACACAAAATATGTAAGTCAAAACTGTTAGTACAGTCAAAAAAAACCTTGTATGTTTAAAAAGTATTAATTCACAAACACTTATAAACATAAAGATACCAAATAGCAAAATTTCAAAGCATGTAAACTGTTAAAAGTGAATAGTTCTATAATTATAGTTGGACACTTCAATCATAAACAGAACTGTAAGAAGGAACCAAACTGAAGTCATTTTGGATAGAATTTCCATTTTGAATAAGGGTCAAACAAAGTTTAAGTTCCTAAGACCTCCCCAGATAACTGACATCTTGGCTGACAAGTTGAAACATGAATTGTGGGCAAGACATTTAAGTAAAACAACCATTGAGAACAAGGTTAAGTAAACCACATAGGGAAATGTTCATAGGACAATCCCTAATCCCTGAATCCTGATTGGTGGAAAATGTGTAACTTGGCACAGATGTTTGTGGTTTTCAGGTTTAAAAACTCTAACATTCTGGCTTGGGGTCACAGTTCAGCTCCTAAGTCTATTCTGCAGCCCTGATCAATCAGTAGCAACTTGATTACAGTAAGTTTTTGTCATCTGCGTTGACTTGGTATGTGAGTTGTGTTGGCTCCAAACAGATCCCATAACAGAACAACTAGATGGGCAATAATCTAAGGAAACAATAAGATCTAAGCTATATTGTAATCAAAGTAGACCTAACAATATAGACAAGACACTGAACTATGACTAATAGACATTTTGCTCAAGTGTAAAGTAAACATTTTCCAGGAATGACTAAAATTCTTCATATGCCTTTAAAAATACTAAAGTAGTTCTTTGTGGTGCCTCCTAGGTGTCTGGCTGTGTGGAGGTGAAGCCACCTGCTGTGAGAAACTCCATAACTTCTGAGGAGCACATGGCCACAGAAGTGGCTGCTGATGCCCTGTGTGAAGTGTGGAAGGACTGTGTTGGTCTGAGTCAATGGTGGGTACGAGAAACAAAATTTAACCATGAACAAGGTGTGCTGATCCATGGCAGAGTGCTCCTGCTGTTGAGTAAGAGATGATCTCTTTATAGGCCATGAAGAACTGGAGAGAGGAAGCATAAGTCTGTTTGTGGATTTTAATCTAAGTATTTTCAACTTGGTTATAAAAAAAAAAAAAAGATATAGCTGGCCTGACAGATACTTCTGTGCGTCATTCGTTGAGGACTAAAAATGCTGGCAGAATCCAAAAGCTTTTCAATCTCTCTAAAGATGATGTCCACCAAAATATTATCAGAAAGCCATTATGCAAAGAAGTTAAAAAGTCCAGGAACAAAACACCCAAGATTTAGCATCTTGTTATTCCATGGGTCCTGCAACAGAAATGCCGACATACCGTCCTGAAGAAACAACACACTAAGCATGTAAAATATGCTAACTTTTGGCTAAAAAAGGAAGCCAGGAACACACTGCCAAGAGACATAAACTGTCCTTGTTAACAACATCTACTTCTAAGTCTGAGTCCAGACTTTGAAAAAAACTGAAATGAAAATATATTTATGAACTGAAACAAAAATCAACATTGATAAATGTCCATATTATTCAAAAGATAGGAATTCCAACATTTTTAACTGATGCAAATAAAAATGTTCAAATTCCCAGGGTACCACAAAAAGACTCTTGAATATCAGGGCTGAGACATAGTTCAGTGGTTAAGTGCCCTGTTGCTTTTATAGAGGACCCAGTACCCCATGATGACTCAGAGCCATTCATAACTCCAATTTGTCCAAGGAATCTAAAACCTTCTTCTAGCCTGTACGGAAACCAGGCACAGACATGGTACATATATATGCACACAGGTAAAACACACACAAATCTAAAGAGAAAAAGATTCTGAGTATCAAAGAATAATAAAGTAAGGCATTAGACTCCCAATTTCAGAATATATTACAAAGCTATTGTAATGAGAACAGCAATTGTACTTATATAAAACAGACTAAATAAACAGAAGAGAAAGCTCAGAAACATGCTTATGGTTTTCAAGACGGAGCATGAATGGAAAAAAAACATAATGGAGAAGCCAACAGCTTTCTTCCATGAACAGTGTTAAGAATACTGAATATTCAAAAGCAAAATTTTAAGATTACAAAAATCAACTCAAATGAATTAAAGATTTAAACATAAGACCTGAAACTGTATAATCCTAGCGAAGAAATATAGGAAAAAGCTCACTGAAATTAAATCTCAGCAATTACTGGCTTCTCAGATTAGGGTTTAAAAGGGTTTTTGATGTGACCCCAAAAAGCATGCACAATCAACAGGGGATGGAGGAGAGGGATAAAAAGGACTATAGAATCACACCAAACTAAAATCTGTCTACATAGCATAGTGCATGCGCAGGGGGTTTGGTGGGGATCAAAATAGGACAAAATATCTGGAAACAATGTATAATGGGTTACTATGCAGAATAGGTGAAGGACTCTTACCACTCAACAACAAAATAACAACAAACTAATTTAAAATGGACCAAGAGACAACAGACATTTATTTCTCAAAGAACATACAAGCCAGGTAGAGACTTGTACTCACAGCAACTGGGAAGCACAAGCAAGATAAATTTAAGCTCAAGGCCAGCTTGAACTACACAGAGTTCTAGGCCAGGCGGTTACATAGTGGAGCCCTGTCTTAAAGCAACAGACTTACAAAAGGCCACACATGTGAAAAGTGCTTGGTGTGATGGTTAACCTTAGTTTTCAATTTGTCCTGGATTTGGATTCAATGAAGAAATAAAACACTCACTTACATACAAATGACCTTCTTGATCAGGTTATTTAAAGTTGGAAGACACACTCTAATTGTGGATGGTCCTTTCTTGTGGTAGCCAAGAGAAAATGCTTTGAGGCCTCAGTACCTTCATATTATATTGGTGAGTTTGTTTATCCTGTTGGAAAGATGATCTACCCTTACTGCTGCTCCAGCTATTGCTACTTCTACATTTCGTCACTGATAACAGAACTCAACTTCTTTGGGGCTTCCAACATAGCCTGAAGAGTAACTAGTAGTTTTCCAGTAATCCTCCAGACCTTCAGCATTTCAGTCTCATAAACAGAGCACATGACTGGTATAGAGAGAGCTACTGGTAGAGAACCCTGATTAACACATTCAGTCTCACTAACCAACAGGGAAACACAAATCAAAAGCACATCAGACCATACCTGCTGCAATGCATTTAACTCAAAAGCATAAGAAATAACAAGTGCTGGCCAGGAATTGGAAGAAGGAAACCCTTCAACCCTTCTGCAGTGCTAGGAGTATAAACTAGTATAGGCATTATAGAACACAGTTAAAAAAAATAAAAAAAAACTTAACAGTTAAAAATAAGAAATTGGAGAAACGGCTCAATGGATAAACTAATTACCAAGCAATCTTGAAGATTCAAGCTAGGATAAGCAACAGACCGAATAGAAAGGCTAGATGTAAGCTCTGGTGAGTCCAGAGCCCCTGAGACAGAGACAAAGATCCTTGGAGCAAGTTCAAGACCTTCAGGTTCACCACAAGAATCTGTCCCAGTAAATAAAGTAGACAGTGATTGAAGACAGACAATGGTTGTCAACTTCTGGCCTTAACATGCACACATGTAAGCACAAAATCACATTTACAAGAACACCATCACACACATACATAGAAGCAAAAAGGAACATTAAAATGACTACATACCCAGCAACCCAACTAATAGTTATATAACCAAACAAATGAACCCTGTGTATTAGAAGAGGTACCTGTACTCTTATGGTTATTGCAGCATTATTCACAACAGCCAATCAGCGGATATTTAAAGAAACTGTAGCACAAAAATGGAACAATGTTTAGCCTTAAAAAATCTTGTCATTTGTGACAACATATATACACCTGAAGGACATGTGCATTCTGTTTTAATACTCTTAAAACTGCAAATGCCTAGGTAAATACATAGAACTGGATATTAAAAAGGTATAAGGCAGATCAGAAACATGGAGCATAAACATAAAAGGGAAAACATTAATAAAACATTTTTTAGTTTACTTTTTCGCTGTTTTGTTTTTGTTTTGCTTGTTTTTTGAAGCAGAGTTTCTCTGTAGAGCCCTGTCCTAGAACTTACTATGGAGGCCAAAATATGTGAGCCTACTTCTAACTTGACCAAAAGTCAGAGAGTTGGAACTTGACTTCTATTCCTTCAGGGTTATTGAGTATTTCTACCTGATGCAAAGGTCCAACCTAGATTTAGATCAGAGTTCTGCTCTCTCAAGGTTACTGTCTCCAGGTGTGGCTAATACTCAGCCCTTCTATTTCAGGAATAGAAAAGTAGATGTTTCTACAGCAAACAAAAGTCTAAGGATCCTACTAAGCTCTTGCTCCCTTAAGGAGATAACAATGTTTTTTTTTGGTCTAGAGTGTGAGCTTTGCTTGTCTTGTTCTAGCAACAAAATGTTTACCTAAGAATTCAGCCCGCAACCTTCAATTAGTGTGTTCATTTCCTTCTATCATGTTAATGCAATTTTTTATTTTACGCCTACCTTTTGGAGTCAGGGGTATTTTAAGCAACTGGAAATTAAACGCAGGTGATTTCAGTATTCACTGGAACTCCCTCCCAGTACTATCTTATGTTTTATGTTTTATTATTTTCATTCACACCTTCATACTCTTTACTAACTCTTCTACTCCCCATGCCCCTACCCTGGTAAGTGGTATTTTTGTCAAAGCCGGTCTCCAACTCATTCTGTAAATCAGGCTAACCCTGAACTTAGAGATCCACCTGTCTCTGCCTACCAAATGCTGGGATCAAAGGCATATATATGAGTAGGTCTGGCAAGTTAGTTTCATCCTTTCTTTCCTTGCTCCTAACTATTATATGATATTTTTGCTCAAAGTAATAGCAACAATGTAATCAATTCTATGTTTATGTATACACCTTATGTTCATATGTATATGTGTACATTTGCTTATACACAGTTAAACAGATTATTGGAACAGAACAGAGAATTCAGAAATATTAAGAAATTCAGAGTCAGTCAATCTTATACAGAGGAATAAAAGCATTCTTCAGAGTAAAAAAGCCATTCTGCAGATAGTACTGAAATAACTTCATGTGTCATACTTGACTATTCATAATTCACTAAAAAGTGAATCTCCACACATTTCATAAAAAAAAATTAACCCCAAATAGACAATAGCACTATTTTAAAATGCAAAACTACAAACCGCATGGATAATATAATATAAGAGTAAACCTAGATGATCTTGACATAGCAATGACTTCTTAGAACACTAAAGGTAGGGCTCATGAAAACAATCACTAATAAACTAGACTTTGTTCAAATCTAACACTTTAGCTCTGTGAAAGGCAATAAAAATAGAATTAAAAAGCAAAACACATATACACAAACATGTGCGCACACATACACACACACACACACACACACACACAAACCATGTGTCTACATACCTACCTGACAAAACACTATTATCCAAAAAATATCTAAGGACATTTTAAAATTGAATGAGGGAAAAGTGATTTAAAATGGACTAAATACTTTACCAGTTACAAA
Source organism: Bramus lutescens (assembly GCA_001685075.1). NCBI lineage: Eukaryota > Metazoa > Chordata > Mammalia > Rodentia > Cricetidae > Bramus > Bramus lutescens. The sequence continues at coordinate 166,143 of LOEQ01002075.1, read as the reverse complement.
TAAAACATACAAGTGGCAAATAAAGTATATGATAAAGCAGACTATTTCATATTAAGGAAATAAAAATGAAAACAATAAGAAACAGCTCTACACATTCAGTTTCTGATCAACATTCAAGCAGAGGATTCTGATTTGTGAGTCTACTTCTAATTAAATAACCATCTATTTCTTAATTCTGAGCTAGTGTGGGATTTCTTTTAAGTGTCCTTCTTCAGTTCTGGATCTTAAAATTAAGTCATGAAAATACTAATAAAAACAGGCTTAAGCCAGGCATGGTGGTGCATGCCTACCTATAGTAGTTGAGGCCAGCCTGGTCTATAAAGGAAGTTCCACGACAGCAAGGGCTGCTACACAGAAAAATCCTGTCTCGAAAAACCAAAAAGGAATACACACAGACACACACACAGGCTTAAGACTGACATATAATTCATAGCTTTATCTAGTACGTGCTTTATATAGGATATATTTTTAGAACTTCTTTTTTTCACCAGATATGAGATTTACTATTAAATATGATTTAGTGAGGTGTAGAACTCAGTTTAGTGGCAGCCCTCATGTCCACTCACTTGTCTAGGGAAGCACAAATAGAGATATATTTGACCCCACAGCTATTGAGAATGAGACACGTCTCAATGAACACTGATCTGCACTGCTTTATTATGTGACAAACCTGGCATTGATTCTTGATGGTGGTGGTATTTTGCTTATGTTCTATTTATTTGAGAAAGTGTCTCACTGTGTAGTCTGGGCTGGTTTCAAACTTAGAAATCTTCTTGTCTCTGTATCCCAAGTGTATCACCACACTCAGCCTTGTAATGGTTTTTAATTAATTTTTAAACAAAGATTGGCAAAAAAGAATTTTCCAGCTATACTGGCTTCAGTGTATTCAACTGAGCATTAATATATACTCCTTTTTCTTATATGAGCCTCTTCATGGATATTAATTACAGGAAAACTGGATTTGCAACTATTAGCAAGTAAGCTAATCTAACACCTTAATTTCATATCTGAAATGAGTTGCAATGGTTACTATAGGATAATGACATACATAATAAACATATGCCTGAAACATAAATGATGAAAAGCAATGTGACTGTTAACCTTAGATGTCAATTTGATTGGATCTGAAATCAAAAAAGAGATATGGCTCTTGACATGTAAGTGAGAGACTTTATGAAAAAGAAAAACAAAAACTGTATTCCAGCTAGGCACAGGTGCACTACTTCTAACCCAAGGAGGCTTAAGTAGGAGAATGAGATCAAGACCAGACTCTTACTGTCCTGTTCAGTTCGTTTTTTTTTTTTTGTCAACTTGACACAAGTTAAAATCATTGGGGAAGAGAAAGGAATTTTAATTTGGAAAAGGTCTCCATCAGACTTTCCTATAGGCAAGTCTGTGGAGCATTTTCTTCATTAATAATTGATATAGGACACAGCCTACTGTGGGTGATACCAACCCTAGCAGATGAACTTAGACTGTAGAAAAAGCAATCTAAACAAGTCACAAGAAGCAATCTAGTAAGTAGAAATCCTTCCTGGCCTCTACTTCAGCTCCTGACCTGACTTCTTTTCATGATGGGCTATAAGCTGTAAGCAAAAATGAAAATAAACCCTTTGCTCCCCAAGTTTTATTTTTCTTTGTTGACCATGATGTTTATATTATAGAAAGCAATAGAGAACAAACTAGAACAGCTACAGACTGAGTTCATGACCAGATACTTGAGACCCTATAAAAAGAAAACCAAACAAAGTGAATTTCATTAAAGGATTCATCGGAAAAGCTTATAAATAAGATGCATCAAGAGAATGCATATTTCCTCTTAAAAAAAAAAAAGTATCAGATGACTTTAGCCTCCTCACCCACCCAACAACCTACCCACCCCAAATTAGAAAAATAACACAAATTTTATATCAACCATATGGCCCTTACCATCAGATTTTGTACTAGTTAGTTTTTTTGTTTTATTCATTTTGGGGGGAGGTCATCTGAGAGGAGGGAACCTCAATTGAGAAAAGGCTGCCATCAAGTCTGGGGGCACTTTCTTGATTAACAGATGGAATGGAAGTGCCCAACCCACTGTGGGCAGTGCCACCTCTGGATGGGTGTTTATTTTAAAAAACAAAAGCAAGCTGATTGTATTAGTCACTTCTCTGTTAATATGATAAAACACCATGACCAAGGTAACTTAAGTAAAAGTTTATTTAAGCTCTGGTTAAAGAAGGTTAGAGTCTATGATAAAAGGGAAATTGTGGCAGCAGGCACAGCTGGACAGTAAGCTGAGAGCCCACATTTTGAACCACAGATATGGAGCAGAGAAGCAACTGGGAGCAGGTGAGACCTTAAGCTCTCAAAGCCTGCCTCCAGCACTGTAGTGCTTTAACTACATGAACTGTTACAATGAATTCAACTTCCAAAAAAAAAAAAAAATTAACCAATAGGAAAAACATTGTGGTAATCAACACATAAAAAACACCGTTCCCCTCAGTAAAGAGTGCTTCACAGTTAATTTAATAACTTAATAGCAAATTAAAAACTGTTGTAAAACATGATTAGCAAAACAATATACACTGTATAAGTTGAATATGGACTCAATTTTGTCAAAAATAATTCATTCGCTATCCTGCTTTCACCTTCTTAAAACAAGTAATAGGAAAATATAATAAAATTTCTTTACACTCCTGATTTTACTAAAGTCTAATGTCAGCCTATGTAACCAATGAAAATCATCACTTAAGAATAACACTGTCACTGAGATTAGTAATCTTACCCAGGTCATAAAAGTACAGGCTGTTTCTTTATACACAATAATGTCATTAACCAACCTATATGCAAAATAACCCTTAACAATATCTTCAAATGGATTATAAAGCTGAGCAAAGTATCCACAGATGAACTAGAAAACAAGTAGAGGACTAGAGATAAGGTTCAGCAGTGAAGAGCACTGGCTGCTCTTCCAGAGGTCCTGAGTTTAATACCCAGCAACCACACGGTGGCTCAAAACCATTTATAATAAGATCGGATGCCCTCTTCTGGTATGGAGGCATACATGCAGAGCACTCATACATAAAATATAAATAAAATTAAAATAAAGAAAACAAAGAGAATCACATTTCCCTGCAACATGCAATTTTAAAGGCAATCATTTGAATTATTACCTTTTATCCTACCTTTCTTTGCAAAACTCAAAGCAAATACTCATTTAACCTAAATGCTCATGTGATACAACTTCACTGAAGGTGATTATCCAGAGAGCAAACATATACTGCAATAATAAGTAGCTATTTGATGCCTTCCTTTCTTAGCATTATCACTTGGAGAGAATCATCGTGTTGTTCTAATCCATCACAACTGCCCATCATTTCTCAATTCTCAGTTTCTACCAAAGGTGTTGGGGGAAAAGGAAGGAGAATACAAATGCTATTATGCAACTAAGCTAAATTTTTAAACATTTCTACATAAGATAAAATACAACATACATTCACTAGAGTTATTTGAGATATTATTTCCTAAATTCATCCAAAGTTGATAAAGACCAAAACTCCAGATTAGTAAGAAATTATCTCACCTACTACCATAAGTGTGAATTCAAATCCTCTTTTCACAGATTTTCTGTACACTTGATTTGGGAGGTTGGCAAATCCCACATAGCCCTCAAGGTTCTTCGGTTGCTGAGGAAGGTAAAAAGAACCATGTACCAATAAACATTTCAAATTCCCTCATTTTAAAAAAAATTTTAATTATACAAACTATTTTTTAAAAATTATAATTATATAATTATAACAATTATAAGCTATTATTCACAGCAAATCAAAGTTTATATTGTCACCAATAAAAACATTAATTTCAGAATGTACAGAATAAATTGAACATGAATTGAAAATAAAATGATTATTAAAACCCAAGAATGAATTAATGAAACTTGTTTCAGAGCAAAGATTTCATTTGACAGTAATCTAATTAACAAGGAACAAAATGACAAGTTCCAACTATGGAAAAATTCAACCCCCTAAGTGTACACTAAGAACCTTTCTTTACATTGACTAATTTCCACCCTCACAAGCTTCTTGAAATTGATCTTGACTCATAAAATAAAAAATTTGTGGTTAAAGCAATTCTTTTCTGTAAATCTTTTTTTGTTGGTGTTTTTGTTTTTCTGAGTCAGAGTTTCTCTGTGTAGCTTTGGTGCCTGTCCTGGAACTAGCTCTTGTAAACCAGGTTGGCCTCAAACTCACACGATCTGCCTGCTTCTGCCTCTTGAGGGGTAGGATTAAAGGCATGCACCACCACTGCCCTGCTCTTTTCTGTAAATTTTGAAGATGTTCAAAATCAATGTCAGTAGGCACATGTCTTTCAAGCTGTAATCCCAGGCCCATTCGGGTCACTTCAAGGTTACCCATGATGTTACTGCCTCCATCTTCATGAAATGAAATGTATCCAGGATTTAAAGTAAACCATAATTATGTTAGCTACATGGAGTTCTGATTCTTTGATGACCCAAACAATCATTTCATGAGTAATTTTTTTTTTAAATTGAATTCTACATTGGTAAAGTAAGTCTGATTCTTAATTGACCCACTGGTGAAAACAACTGTTCAGTTACATCATGTGTGTAAGTTGATTTACTGCTTAATTTTACTTTAGAAATAGTCATCTTTAAATATTGTGGCAAAATACTCAGGCACATATGTTTCCTAAGTCTCTGACACATTTAAATTCTAGTCATAAAACAACTTGTGATAGAAGAGCATTACTCTAACACATCTGGGTTTAAACAGAGTCTGCACTCTTCACTGGTATCCCTGGTGTAGGAGGCCCTTCTGTATTTGTGTTGCTTTCATTGGTTATTAAAGAAACTGCCTTGGCCTAGTTGATAGGGAGGAACTCCGGTAGGCAGGAAGACAGAACAGAATTCTGGGAAGAAGGACAGTGTAGCAAATGTCATGATTCTCCTGCCCAAGATAGATGCTGGTTAGACTCATGCCGGTAAGCTACAGTCAAGTGGCGATACACATTATTGGAGATGGGTTAAACTAATATGTGAGAGTTAGCCAATAAGAGGCTAGAAATAATGGGCCAGG
>LOEQ01002075.1:144392-155763 GCA_001685075.1 Bramus lutescens | reverse complement strand
CTTCTATAAATCTGCTAAATGACTACACAGTAAACCCTAACTCTCATAAATTCCTGGTAGGAATATAAAGTCTGCTTCTAATTGGAAATGTTTTGTAGTAACTTAAAAAATTAAATGTGTGTGTGTTCACAAGTGCATATATTTGAGTCAGACCAAAGAAATGAAACCATAAGCCATCATCATTGTGGCATTTTTTTTTAAGTTAATTAACAGCCAGCCAGTTAGACGGCTCTCTGGGTAAAGGTACTTGCTGGTAAACATGAAGACATAAGCTTAATCCCCAAACCCACATTGTGGAAAGAGAACCAATTTCTGCAAGCTGTCCTCTGGCCCCTACAAGTATGCCTATACCCACAATAAATAAACAAATACAAAAAATGAAATAAAAAATAATAACAATCTAAAATGATACCCCAATTTTAACACCAGTGTTGTTTTACTAGCAGGACTTAGTGACAATTCTTTTTTCTGCCATCTCCCAAGTTTTTGCCAAAGAAGCATCTCCACTTTTAAAAATTCATAGTGAAAGAAAATGAAGCCACGTACATCAAACACCACAAGCTTACCTTTTAACAGGTAAATCAGACTATTTTATTTTGACAGACTCATTAGACTACAAAGGAAGAAGAAACTTTCAGCTTAACCATGATGAGAATACAAGGAAAGTAGAAGAATAAAGTTATCAGATGGCCGGGCGGTGGTGGACACACCTTTAATCCCAGCACTGGGAGGCAGAGGCAGGAGGATCTCTGTGAGTTTGAGGCCAGCCTGGTATACAGAGAGAGTTCCAAGATAGCCAAGACCACACAGAAAAACCATGTCTCAAAAAACAAAAAGTTATAATATCAGTAAAGTAAGGCAGATAAACAGCTGCTTAGTTGTATATTCACTTTAGCAGATTTATCTTAGCTAGATTCTAATTTGTTAAATACAATCTCCAGGAACCAACCAGACTTAGAAAACCCACCCTTCAATCAAGCAAGCCATAAAACCCCCCAGCTATACTAAAAAATGTTCATCTCACAGATTAAAAGATACTGTTAATTGAGCTAGGGTGGTGGTACATGTCTGAAATCCCAGCATTAAGCTGTCGGGCATGATCCAGACTTTAAGTTAGACTCTGCTATGTAGTCTAAGAAAAATCTGAGTTACATGATATCGTATTTTTAAAAAATTATCAAATACCAAAGGTTCAATTGGCATTCCCTTTAATCCTGGCCAACCTAAAGTAGATGATCATTTCATACTATATATGCATATCCGTGGTTTGTTTGTTTGTTTGTGTTTGGTTGTTTTGAGACAGGGTTTCTTTGTGTAGCTTTGGGGCCTGTCCTGGAACTCACTCTGAAGACAAGACTGGCCTCGAGCTCACAGAGATCTGCCTGTCTCTGCCTCCCCGAGTGCTGGGATTTAAAGGTGTGCGCCACCACCACACAGCTTGCATATCCTTGTTCTTATTTCTACATGTTAACCAAATATTTAATTTTCCAAATTAGAGGGGCTATACCCCTTTAGCAAACCTAAAGTTATTTCAAAGTTTTAAGAAAAAGACTATCACTACACAGTCAGCTTCCAAGCACTTTACTACAATGCTCTAACACATACTGAAGTGGCTTTTTTGTGTGTGGTTCTAGTTGCCAGGTAAGTAAGTTAAATTGTAGTTACCTTTTCCTCACAGAATATGTAATCATCTCCCTGAAGTAAGTCATAATTATTCTGTATTTAACCAACTTTTGCTTTCTAACAAAAATCCCTAGATAAGGCCGACTAGTTTCTGTATGCTTTCCCTAATTCCATCCACTTATGCCAAGCTTTCATTTCTCCGATTTAGCATATTCAGTCAACAGATTAAGAGGGTTTAGTAGCTCTTTTATTTGTACATCATTTTATACATCCATAGAACAAGAATTACTCCGATTTAAATTGATTTTCCTTTCACCCAGTACCTCAACTTTATAGGATACAAATGAGAAACAAACATGTAAATCCAACTCAATGCTTAACAGTCATAGAGTAGACCTTATTGGATTTGAGGCCTGGATCTATGGAAGTAAAATCAGATCTGGTACTAAACATGGTCAAACATGGCTAAAGAAGTCCTAAGCCCTAGGGGAGAACCTATTGATGTGGTTTTTCTAAATAATCATGTTGTTAAACTACCTTTTAAATATTTCTGTTTATATAATTTGTACTGCTCCCAAACTTGGTCAAAGCTTCTTATGATGCGTAGTGGTTAATGAACACACTCACTCCTTACTCTTCAAAGTGCTGAGAATAAGTGACTTTATGCTCAGCTGTAGACCTGGATCAACACATCACCACCTAAGGCTCAAGAAACACCATTGAGTGGGGCTGGAGGTGTAAGAGCTGAAGGATGGCAAGAAAGATATGAAATGATGTCCATTAGACATGGCATGACCGGTCACATGAACTCACAGCAGTTGTGGTTACCTGCACAAGTTGGAATCAAAAATTCCAGTATGAAGTTCCTGGGGAGGGACTCCTGAGACCCTCCCTAAACGAAGAGCTGCTTGCAGCTGTAAGACTGCTTGAGGGAGTCACTTGGAGGAAGGCTCACTACTAGGTTTCCCCATATGTCAGTGGATAACCCCACACCCGAGCGCACCTGGGCAGCAGTAATTGGATTCAGTGAATTAAAAGATGATAGATGATAGCTAGAAATAAGAAATTATTTAAGAAATAAGGAATTATTCAAGAAATAAACCAGGAAATAAGAACAAAAGGTAAGTAGATATATCCACAAAGCAGAAAATGTAAAAAGATACATATAATTTTAAAATTCTTGTATTATTTAATAATTCATGCCACATATTTTCATAGCACAAAACCAAATATACAAGACAATAGCTTTTAAAAGTATAGTCTACTAAAAGCAGGGAATAATCAGATTATATATAACAAACAACTCTCCCCAATAACATAAGAAATGTAAATTACAAGCTTAAAACACTAATAAACACCCCAAGTATAACTGGGGGGAGAGGGGAAGGTTTGTTAAACATTCTGTTTTAAAAAATGGTTTTTATAATTTAAAATTCTGAAGCTATGAAATGTCAAAAAATAGTTAAGCAATTTTAACACTAGGATACCATATACATATACATATTTAAAATATATTAGTAATAGCTTAATAGACCAAAATATTACATTAAGTGAACACCCAACTTTCGTATAAGCATTTAAAAAATATTTTCACGTATATTGCCCCATAACAAAGGGAAGATTCTTACCCATAGTTTTTCATCAGAATCACCTAAAATACTTAAAATACAAATTTCTGGACTCTTTTCTCTCACCTAGTAAATTAATGAACCTCTAACACTGAAAATATTTCCAACATCAAAGCAGGGCATAAAATCAACTAATTACAGTGATTAAAAATGAACATTAATTTACAATGACTGAAGTTACTATTTCCCCATTCCTAGTTAATTTACTTAACCTAATAAAAGTCTATTGTTAAACTTTTATACTTATTATTAAGAATGGCTTAGAATCTCAATAATTGAAAGTACATTAGTTACTGGAGAATTTTCCTTATAGAAATCACTTCATATTTCAAAATGGTATGGAATTCTAGTTATTTTTTAAATAGCATAAATTTAAAGCATAAAGATAAATTAATTTTTTCCTCTTACACAAATAATCTGACTTAAAATATTCTCTAAAATTGACAAAAAAGAAAAATTTTTCTTCAAAAGAACTAGAATTAGAGTCTTAAGACAATTTGTGTATATAAAAGTCATTCCCCCCCAAAAAATAAAACTAACGTAAAGCTTAGTTTGAAATGTACCAGTTCAGATTTTAATAAAGAATGTTGTAGAATATTATTTTAAGATGTGTTACATTTCTTTATGCTTTGGAACATTTGTTTAATGATGCAAAGATGTGTTGTATTCTTTGATGTTACACTTGTTTAACTCTGTAAAGCTGTGTTACTTTGCCTAACACCTGACGGTCTAATAAAGAGCTGAATGGCCAATAGCAAGGCAGGAGGAAGGATAGGCGGGGCTGGCAGGCAGAGAGAATAAACAGGAAGAGAAATCTGTAAGGAGCAAAAGGAAGAAGAAAAGGAGAGGAAGACCCTAGGGATCAGCCACACAGCTACATAGTCAGACATAAAGAAGGAAAGAAAGGCATACAGAAATAAAGAAAGGTAAAAGCCCAGAAACAAAAGACAGACCAGATAATTTAAGAAAAGCTAGCTAGAAACAAGGCCAGGCATTTATAAGAAAAAAAAAAAGACTCCGTGTGTCTTTTTTTGGAAGCTGGATGGCAAAAGCCAAAAGAGCAAAGAGTTAAAACAACAACAACAAAGGAACACTTTAATAATACATTCAAAAAACTAGGGGTCTTAACCTAAATCAGAACCTGAAACCTTCAGCAAAAAGGGTAGGCAGACAGGACAGAGAGGGGAATAGAAGGGTACAAAAGTGAGTTCAATAGGGAAAACATGGGGCTTTAATTAAGGGAAGGGAAGGGGCATGAATACAAAAAGAAGGAAGAGGGCAAACTAACAGTAAGGCTATCTGGAAAAAAATCATAATGAATCTTATCTATCTACATAAAATTAAATACAGCACATATAAGTCTGTGTATACATAAACATACACTATTTAAATGAAATTTCCCCATCTGGATTCACGATGTTCCTCCCAAGAGCCATAGGCTATCTATCTGAAAATAAATAAATTAAAAAACACCCAACACCAAGCAAGAGGAGCCCCCTGAGTTATCAAGGTTGCTACTTCCCTTTAAGGTTAAGTAAGTCCCTATTGCTAAAGACACCGTTCACTTCAGACACAGGATCTAAAGAACCTGAGCTGGATCTGACCTGAAAGCATCCTTCATGAGAACCAGGCTTCATGGTACCAGAAGACACCATGTCAGCTTTCTAAGAAGGGAAGCAACCAACAGTCCTACCCAGCTATAAACCCACAACAAGGACCAGCCTGGCCTGATAACCCTAAAAGTGCAGTAATGGCAAGCATAACTTGGTGATAACCAACCACTCTCTAATTGGACTTAAGACCCACTTAACAAAAGGGACCATTACTGACACTGGAAACCAAGTCAGGGCTTGGCTGTTACTAGTTATTACCCAGGGCCCCAGGGCTAGTGAAGTCGTGGATCTTGGAGGAAAACCTAAAATTACCCTCTTACTAAACCAGAATAGTTCTTAACTATACTTTAAATATTTACCATTATTATATTTACCATTATTCCTACAGGTGTAGCTCTCACCTTTCATAAAAGAAACTTCTCTTTGCAACAAAGATTACCAAAAAAAAAAAAATCACAACCAATCAAAATGCAGAAAACAAGAAATTGTGTGATTTCCCCGCCCAAACTGATACACCTACAAGACAATTCCTGCACCTAAGACTCAGGGATCATTTTGGAGGAGGGAGTAAAAACTTTGTTAAGAGTCAGAGGAACAAGGAGTTTGCTGTGGGGCCACATCTCCTAGAAATGTCAGGCTACACCCATGTCTCATCAACATGGCTGCCTTGACAAGGCCTGAACAATGACAACATCAGTGGACATGCTAATATGTAATGGGCAACTAGGGAATGCTGAGAGCAGGAGAAATGGTCTTAGCAAAGGAAGAGCACCCCAAATGGTTATCCAATAACAAGCCACCAGCCTGCAATTACACACATAGAGATAACATTATAGAGACAGAACAGGTTGTATTTATATATTGGGGGAAGTGCCTGTGTCTATGTCTGTAACAATAAAGAAAAAGAAGACATGAATCTGAAGGAATGTGTGGGATGCATGGAGGAAGGGTTGGAGAGAAGAAGGGAAATGGTGTAATTATAATTTCAAAAAATAAAAAATCTTATACTTAGGATAAAAAAATAGATTACTGCGAAGAGATGCAAGAGAGCTATTTACTCTGAGCTTCTTCCACCACAAGACGAGCACTTATCTCCTTAGGAAGCCACATCTAAGGCACTAACTTAGAAACACAGTTGACTATAACCTGCTAATGAACCTGTTGGCATGTAAATAGTGACCTTCCCAGTAAGAACCGAGTTTCTGTTCTTTATAATTGTTTCAATCTTAGGTATACTGTTATCACAGCACAGACAGAATAAAACACCATATAACGAATTTACACAGCAGTACAAAATAAGAATGATCATTACATACTGATAATCTTAAACAGACTAGTTGGGGAAAATGAGGCAAGAGATGTCATAGGACAGGATATCTATATGATTTTTAATTCCACATTTTTTAAATCCTTCAGAGTACATACAAGAAACTGTTTAAAGTAGGTGACCTGAAGAGTAGGAAACCGAATGACTTTGAAGATTGGGGGAGGAGCTAGGCATGATGGTGCTCACCTTTAATCCCAGGTAGAGTCAGAAGCAAGTGGGCAAGTAGATCTCTGAGTGAACTAGACCAACCTGGTCTACCAACCTGCCCAGACTACTCATTGAGACACNACACACACAAAAGGTATGAGGAGGAACAAAAATCAATTCCAGGAGAAAAAATACAAATACAATAATATATGCAAGGCAATGTTTGTTAAATCTTTGAAAAACGGCTTTCAAAGGCTGGGCGATGGGGGTGCACACCTTTAATCCTAGCACTCAGGAGACAGAGGCAGGTGGATCTCTTTGAGTTTGAGGCCAGCCTGGTCTACAAGGGCTAGTTCCAAGACAGGCTCCAAAGCTACAGAGAAACCCTGTCTGGAAAAATCAAAAGAACAAAACAAAACAGAAAAAAGCTTACAAAATATCAAACTGCCATTACAAAATACTATTAAAAAACAGTTTTTATACTGCTGTACTGCTGAAAAAGTTAATCAGGTTTCCAGGGACCATCCCAAGTCTGTTTATATAATTCTAGAAAGTTACAAGAATTATGTGACCTTTCAACTTCTAAAAATTATTTTATGTATTTGAAAAATAAAGGGGCTGAAGAGATGACGTATTCAGTAAAGTACTTGCCATGCAAATATGAGGAGCTCAATTTGGATCCCCAATACCCAAGTATAAGCCATAAAACCCAAATGTGACAACAGGCATCTGTAACCCTGGTGCTGAGGGGCAGGGAGATGGAGACAACAGATGTCTGGGGTTTGCTAGCCAGTTAGTCTACTCAATCAGTGAGTGAGCTCTAGGTTCAGTGAGAGTCTTCCCACACCAAAAAAAAAAAAAGGGGGAATGGGCTGGGGAGGTGACTCATTTATTAAAAGTATGAGGACCTAAATTCACATCTCCAGCACCCTCCCCCATACACATACACAAAAAAATTAGACATTGATGCATATGCTTCTAAGCCCAGCATTGAGGGGAAAGACAAGTGGATCCCAAAACAGTGAGTGAGCTTCAAAGGTACCTAATATCTTCCTTTGGCTCCTGTAAGCAAACAAATAGGCATATGCTCCCGCAGTCATGTGCAAAACCATAAGCACAACAAACACATACACTGATTGTTCTCAGGCTGCTATACTTGGATGGACGGATGGACAGACACATACAGAAGGATACAAAACACACACGCACAAGCACACAAGTACGTATATAAACACCGCATTCCAAAAAGGAAAGAAAAACTTTAAAAGCTACTCAGAAAAAAAAATATTTCAATACAAAATAAGTATGTATCTCAATAAACTGCTTTAAAAAATCTAATCAATGACTATCAGAAATAAGATCAGTGGTTACCTGGAACAACAAGGTTAAGGCATGGGGTGGAGAATATGCACAAGGAAATGTAAAGACATTAGAAACATTCAATATCTTGACTGGTATGTAAGGCTATAGATACATGTGTGTTTATATCAAGGTTCCTTGAAGTAAGTGCCTAAAACCTGCAAATTTTAAAGTATAAAAATTATACCTAAAAAAAGTTATTAATTTGGGAAATACTTGGGAATGAAGGTTCCTAAGCTCCTCTCCTAGATACTGTGAACCAAGGAACATTTCTGGGACCCAGATAATCTGCACTTTCTAACACAAGGCCATAGCTGACTCTATATATTTGAGGATCACAAATTATACTCTGAATCTACTGACTGATCTAGCACAATGTCGGATATGTGCTAGAAACTAATTACCAAAAAAGAAAAAGAAATAGTGAATCAAAAATAAACTTGCCAAAAAAAAAAAGAAAAAAGGAAGCAAGCAAAATAGCTACCTAGATAATCCTAATTCTCAAGTTTAAGAAATACTAAACATATAATATGCACGTATACACACGCCACATATACACACATGAACCTATAGGTCATACTCATATAACAAAAATAAACTCTAAATGTTAATAATTCTAAGGTTGAGAAACCGAATGGAGGCTCATCTCAAGTAAAACTTCCAAAATTATTCAGTTATGGCTCCAGATGTAAAATGAAACAGACTTCATATGCTGAGGGTACAAAGGCACTTACTTGCAATCTCAGGCCTGACCTCCTGAGGTTGATTCTGTGACATTCACAGTGAAAGGAGACAGCTGATTCCAACAAACTGTCCTCTCAACTCCACATGCCTCTGCATACACACACTCATACACAAATTTTTAATTTAAAAATAAAAAAGGAGATGCCCTGTAACTTTTGGATTAATGAGGAAGAGGGATATCCTCCTTATAGTCTTTGTAAAGCAAATATAGACTAAAGCACAAACACATGAATATGCAAGCCTTAAAACCCTCAAAATAATGTGAATGGCAGCAGCCTCATGCCATTCTTCCAAACACAAGGCATACTTTGCTCTTCTCAAGTTTACATAGTAAGGTTACTGGCTGCAAGTACATAATCTTTAATACAACTGATAAAATCTCATCTTTAGCTACCCAGAAATTACCACACAACACCCTAATCCAGCTAACTATTCTGAAAGCAAGGTGGACCAGTGTTATGAAATAAAGTAGGTTTATTATAGAAAGTATAGAAATTTTAAGCACAAAGTAAGACATCTTTGTGGGAACTGAAGCTGGAGATCAAACCCAGGGCCTCATAGACACAAAGCTAATAATGCTTTGCAACTAAACTGTAGCCCCTCTCTAGGAAACTGTTTTAACAACACGACCATTTTCTGTATATTGGACCCAATAATAAAGTTGGGACTTTCATGGTCTTTCTCATTCTCTTTTTATTTAAAAGGTATTTACAGTATTTTGGATTTTCAGTGCTGTGAAAATAAAGGGACTTAAGGAGGGAGGAGAAAAGCAAAAAAACATTCATTCACCTGCTTGTGAAGCACTACCTTAATATATGACAGATACATCAGCAGAAGGGGCAAATGATCTGAATTGATGTCTGACATCAAAGTTCTTAGTCATGGTAAGGTATGCTTTCATTAAGACTTTGAACTAGACAGAGCCCTCCCTTACTGTCTAGAAATCTGATGACAAATATGGTCAAGAGAAAACAAAAAACTATTTCTTCTCAAAATCTTAATCGGTCATTGGCAACTACTCTCTTCTTTCTGGACCCACCCTGGTTTCTCTCTAGTTTTTAGGTGACCTCTTCTAGAGATTACAAGTGGGGCCTTTCTAGCCCTACTAGCTTCTGGTGTGCAGAACAACTGAATCCAAAATAAGAAAATGTAACATGAATGTAAAGCCTTTATTTGTCTTCTTTTCCTTATTTAAAATCCTTACTCCTGATCCACTGACTTTTTAACACAATGCAGAGAATGAGGTCTACACATTTCTGTCTCAATGCTTGGTAAAATGCATTAATAAATTTCAACTTCTAATAAAAACTTGAAAATAGCTTTTAAAGTCAAAATATGAAATTAGGCTTCCTACTGACAATTCAGTAAAGCGACACTACTTTACTGGATGGCCCCAGTCATACACAGTCCATGATGAATATATATATATCAAATTATATGTCTGAAACCAACCTGCTCTACAACTATCTTCAGTCCAACTGGTCACAAAAGCCACAGATCTAGCTCTCCTATTTTCTCCTCAACACTTTTGTTATTAAAGCATTAACCTTTAAACTTCCCTAAGATCCCACAGCGGTTCAAATATGCCAATAGATTATGTCTTTGGGAACAACACACAAATCCACATAACAGATTTTCTATTTAACTTCTTAATACCAGGATTTCTCATGTAGTTATGTACAAATTATCTTATCTCTAAAGCAAAACAAATACTTATAAATTGCTAAACTAGGAAAACATGCATCATCTTCCCATAAACACACAAAAATTTTGTTTTTAATTCTGTAAGCCTGCGTGCATCTGTGATAACTTTAATAACAGTATAAAGAGGACTAGGCGTCATCACATTGCTCTATCACTGATGACACATTGCTATCGTGTAAACTACCAATGTAGCTTCCACACGTCTTTTACAGCTCCATTCAAGGCCTATCTACTCTAGTCCCATTCAACTGGATGTAATGAAAGGGTGTTTCCTGCCTCCAGTCCCCCATCATCCCCTACTCTTCCCCTAGTGCTGTTTGGAGAAATAAAGACTCCTGGAAGAACTGTTACATCCATCCTTCAGTCAGTCTCCCGGGATTTCACAGGCTGCACTTTTGCTGGACGCATGAAACCTAGAGCTTCCTCAACTTCTCACAACCTGAATGAATGCTCATAAAAAAGTTTAAAAAAAAATGCTCGTCACTCTAGGTTTGAGTGATTGCTCAGAGGCCATCAGAAAGATAGCTTTCCTTTTCATCAAAATTAGAGATCCAAAAATAAGTAGCTCTTAAAGTTGAACTATTTAGCAATAAACTTGCCAAGATTTAAGTAGTTAAATAATGATTTCGGTAACTTAGCAAGCATCTGGTCATCACAGACTCTATCCCTTCAACTCAAAGAACTCAGACTTGCAACAGTGTACTCTAAAAAGTAACTCAGCAAAAAGAACTAAGCTGCTTATTTCATACTACATAACACTGGAGTGGAAAATATGAATGAAATGGCCTGTTCTTTTTCCAGAATGTGGGGGTGGAAAGGAAATGAAGCTTAAGAGAAATACAGAATACTGAAATTATTTTCAAAAATTAATTTCCTTAAACTTCTCCAGTCTGTGTCTGCTCAACCCCTCCTCTTTTCCAGGCACCATTCCTATCCTTTACACCTCCTCCGGGGGGCGCCCTTTCCGGACTGTCTCTTTCCCTTTTTCCTAAAAATTAAACCCAAGCCAAGCTCGGGATACGTCTCCCGACCCTCTCGCCATCCACCAGCCTTTCTGGTTATGCCCGGAGAAGGGGAAGGGAGCAGCAGCATGTTTGTTGGAGCTGCTGCAGCCTCCTCCGCCACCTCCACCTCCACCCCAGCCCCGCGCATCCCTCTTTCTCCCTCCCCAGCTGGCCCACAGAGACACGGCACCGAGCTCGCTCACGGATCCCCACCCTGCTCGT
>LOEQ01002075.1:58791-69083 GCA_001685075.1 Bramus lutescens | reverse complement strand
GCTAGCCGTGCGGGAGCTGGGCTGGACGAAAAGCAGGGCCCGCTCCCCCTTTATTACTACAGAGGCACTGAGATCAGGAGTTCACGGTCATCCCTTCCTAGCCTGGGCTATGTGAACCCCTGTCTCAGATAAACACACACACACACACACACACACACACACACCATAATGACTGTGTTTTGAGTAAACTATTTTAAGCTTCCTGAGAAACTGAAAACCAGAGGAATCCTTGGCCTCTGTCTGCCCCCACACCCAGGCACTTGTCACTGCCCTTTCCAACTGCTAGGATTCTGAGCAGGAGTCTATTTGGAACTAGAAGCAGGGTGTGGTGGCACATGGTAGCACATGCCTATAGCCCCAGCACTTGAGAGGCTGGGGCAGAAAGATAGCTAAGACTTTAAAGCATGCCTGGGCTACAGAAGGAGAGTCTGCCACAAACCCACTGAACTAACAATAATTAAAAATTAATTACTCAGTTAAAAAAGTATGAAAGAAACTGTAAGTCCAGGAGGCACCAGGCAGTGAATATAGGGTTATGAAGAGCCTACATCTTGTAGATCCCTGCTGTCAATTTACCTTCTTCATGGGTACTGAGCCCTCACCCTTGGCAATTGTCTGACCCCAAGCTCTCTTCTCCAAGGGACGACTAGTCCCAGCTCTGTTAAGAGACATCAAAGGATGCAACAAGCAAGCTGGTATGGCGACACTTGCTCTGTCCCTGGGAGGTGGAACACATCACTTGTCTCCCCTAGCGACTCTTTCTACCACGACTCTGCTTAATCTGTGGTGTAGCTTATCATTCTAGGATTGAAAAAGATCCTCAAGCAGAAGCACAACAAGACAGTAACGTTTAATGTCTTCTGAAAAGAGAGGAAGTGCTCTTATTACCTTCATCCATTGCCACAGTACTTTGAAGAGGAAAACTTCAAATGAACGGGAGTTTGGAAATCTGACCTTGGCTGGTATAAGAATAGCGAGAATGTGGTGCTTCTCAATTTCTCATTCAGGATCTCAGTGTTCCAGGAAGTGGTTTGCTAGAATTTCTTTTCTCTATTTAGCTCTCCTGAATGCCAGCTTCAGAGCTTAGGCATCACTGCCAAGGATCCTGCTGCTGCATTCAGCTGCCATTCACAGAAACAACCCTCCACACCGCCTCGCATTCGGGAGTCTGTCTTACAGGGCGAAACAGGTGGAAGGACATTCTGCCTGCAGTCTTCTGGCAGGCTCTGCTGCTTCTACTGCCCAGGGCCAAGAATGACAAAAATCCTTTGTGTATATTTTGGGGTGGGAAAGACCAGATATTACTGTGAACAGCAGTTAACTTGCTGTTCAGACAAGACTCCCAGGGCAGCTGTTGTAACTCAGACAGCAATAACTTTAACATGTGGTTCTGCTGCCAGGATAGATTGATAGAAACTTTGAACAAATCATTTAAGAAATTATGCTTTCATGATAATGTTGAGCAATCTTAAGATCAACTTCAGATAATTGAATATTTGTTAGTATCATATCAAAGAATTGCAACAAGATATTAATCAACTAGGGCTTTGCTTAGACTTCCATCCCATTCTAAACATCTGCTTTCAGTAAAGTCTGTAAGTTTTCTGTTGACAAAAATTGGAAATGACACCAGACTTGCAATCCACAGCTACGGTTGAAGCAGACTTAACTTCTTATGTGCCGGCAGTCGTTGTCTTACTTAAACTAGCATATGAGATGGTTTCACAATGGAATTATTAATTCTAACTTGTGAACTAGACAACTGTTTGTTAGCCAAAGCTTATTTACTCATGCTTAATTTTTAGTCTTAATACATAGAAGTGAACACATGAGCTTTAAAATTTTTTCAATGAAGAAAATATTATTAATATTTAAATAGTTATTTATTAAATATTTGATAATATTTAGTTATTACTATTAGTTATTTACACTGAAGTAAAATTATTTCAGAAGGTAATAAAAACATGATTAGCTTGAAATAAGTTACTCCTAGAAAGTAAGTATTTAGCACAAAGTTATATGAATTTCAATATCCCCAATTAAATATCCTCGAGACCTAGATCTTACTAATGATTTTGTTTTTAAAAAGTTTGATGATTTTGCCTTGAACAGGCCTGGGCCAAAATTAAGGAATATATTACCCCTTCCCAGAGAGAGCAAATGGCACTGATCATACCATTGTGGATCTTGAGATGTGCTTCGGGGAGCACAGAATTAAGACTGCCATTGCTGTTCATGGTAGCACACTCCTGTAATGAAGCACTCTGGAAGAAGAGGCAGGAGGAGCACTGCTAGGGATACACAGGGAGCTCCAGGTCAGTTAAGGCTACATAATGGGCTCATGTCTTCAGAACAAACCAAAATAAAACTCCACTCTGCTTCATATTGATTTTTGCAAAGGGCTTGGGAGATTGGCCAACCATTGAAGAGATTGCTATGCCAGCAAGAGAACCAGTGTTTGGATCCTCAGAGCACAAGCAAATGTCAGGTGGCAGTGATAGCCCACGCCTAGCCCAGCCTTGAAGTTAGAGGCAGGGGTCTCCGGTATAAACTGGCTAGAGAAACTTGCAGCATGGGTAAGTCTGGGCTTGACTGAATGACCCTGCACCAAAAGAATAAGGTTGAGTGCAGTGGAAGGAGATCCCCAGCATCAGCCTCAGGCTTCTAAATGTGTACACATGTTCACATGTGCTCGAACACACATATTCACCTATACATACAAACACATGCAAAGCTGAAGATAAAAAAATTTGAACGCTTCTGGACACTTGGACAGACTGACACTACTACCATTTAACTTGCCCTGCCCTTGGCCTACTTGGGTGTCTCTTTTTTTTTCTTATTATTGCTTCTGCTTCTTCAGTCAAAGTACAACATGCTGTACTAGTCTGCCGGGTCTGTCCTGCCCAACAACTACTACTAATCTGTGCCAGCCTTCTCTGTCATTCATGATGCCCAAACGGGCACAACAGCCTCTGCCAGTTCTGCCACCTACTTGCTGACCCCTCATCCCCCATGGTGTCTTCTTCTGTCTCTTCTTACCTCTCTACTAGAGTCCAGAACTGTAATACTCTCTCTTTGTGCTTCTCTTGACAGTTGTGAGCTCCTGCTTCATCCTTGAGCACTCACCACACACTGCTAATGCCAAACCACAAGGTAAACTAGGCTCTCTCATACTGAGGCTGGTCCTTTCTCTGACCCTTTGGAACGTGTCACTGATACTTGATCTTCCTGGAAGTCCAGTCTTGGCTTTCTTCTCTGTACCCTTTCTGTTTCTAGACTCAGGGATTCAGGGAGCCCTCTCCCGCTTCCTGTTTCTAGATCATGGATTCAGGGAGCCAGATGTATTAAGATAAATGCATGTGACAACCAAGTTCTACCTATCCAGAGCCTTAACACTTGACTGGTAACATGCACTATATTATCAAAAGACATGGTCTAATTACTCCAGTTGATGAGTAAGTACTCTAGAGGTATTAATGAGAACAAAGTTCTCCAATTCCTTTAAACTGTGAAGTCCATGGGTGTAAGGTGATACACAGAAAAGTAAAGGAAACTCCTAATTTTAACGTGTTTTAAACTGACTTTATCATACACTTCAGTAGATGATGACCCTGGTCTTAATGAATTTAGACATTTTGAGAAGCCAAGTGCTGAAGGTTACATGGTGAGGACAGATCATGTGAAAGTACTGTTTGTTTTGTAAATGAGGCAATGTAGAACAATTCCTCCTAGCAGTAAATTAGGGTTTTCTGCCTTGACAAAGGTGGGTGTTGGGAGGAGGGGGAGGCTGCTCAAAGGCAAACCATCACAATAATGAAAATTTATATATTTTTTCAAACAGAGCATTGGCCAAAAGAGATAATTTTCATATAAATTAACACCTGTCTACATCCCTGATCATACTTTTAAATTTAAGAAAAATAATGGTTTATAGATTTTCTATTGAAATTTTGGACTCCAATTGGGATTTCAGTAGGAAGAGGAGAGAGGGGCACCAAACTCTAAAAAACTTCTGATGCTTAGGAATGCCTTCTCTCTCACTTTTTTTCCTCCCTCTGTCTTCTGCCTTCCTTATTTTTTGAGATGTTAGAAATGGAACAAAGGGCCTAATGAGTGCTAGGCAAGTGCTCTCCCACTGAGCTATATCCAGTTTATATACTGCCCCCTTTAGACAGGGTTTATGTATTGCAGGCTAACCTCAAACTCACTATAACCCACTATATAGTTAAGGATGACCTTGAGTTTCTGATCACCTTACCTCCACCCTAACTAAGAGCTGAGAGTCTAAATGTGCACAACAGTGCTGGGATGCAATACTATATGTCTTTTATTATGCTCAACTGTTTTCTAAACTGATAGTAATTTATATCTATAATTAAAAATTTAAAAATTCTCTAAGATGACTGATTTTTTAGTTTCAGAGAAAGGATTGAGGGGGGATTCTGTGGGCTGTAACTTTAAAAATAGAGCCCTGCCCTTTCTTGTAAGGAAAGGGTTAAGAAACAGTAAGGGAAATGCTCAAATCAGCTGTGGGTAATTTTCTTTACTTTTTTTGAGACAAGGTCTTGATATGTAGCCTTGGCTTGCATGGCACTCCCTAGGTAGGCCAGGCAGGCCTTGAATTCATCAAGATCAGTCCGTTCCTGCCTTCTGAGTGCTGGGATTAAAGGCGTGCATCACCACACCTGGTTTTGCAAGGTGATTTTTTTAACTTATACAGTGGTACTTCTTATAATCTGTCCACACGGAGCCCCTATGAATGTGATAATGAGCCTGTGCAGCTAAGTGGATCATGGACCTGTACTCCACAGCAGCGATGTTACAGTTGGAGGAGAAATTAGCTCTAAGGACTAGGGAGTAAACACATCAGAGCTGTGAACGACGGGCTGATAACAAAAATCAAAAATATGTACCTACGTAATAGTTTAAAGTCATTTTTATTCTGTCCTAGAAAAGGGACCATCCCATTATACCCTTTCTTTATAAAATATTCCAATAAAAATTGACTTTACACAGAAAACAAAACTCTAAAGTACATGACCTAAATATATATTTGGGGGGCTTTATAATTTATATTCATTTCATAGATCAACACTGATTGTCATAAAAACATCTGGTTCAACTGATTAATTTGAGAGCTGAGGAAAGAGGGAGATAACTGAAGTAAATAAACTGCCGAAGGTAGCAATGCCAGGACTCAAATATAGGATCCCTAATCCTAGTGTGAGATCTCTTACCCCATCTCGGAGTATGAAGATTAGAAACGTATTTACTGATCTCTGTGTATGTGTGTTCATGTGCAAGTACACACACAGGGCATATATGGGTAGGGGTGTGTGTGTGTGTGTGTGTGTTTATGGGTGTTAATGAAGGTCAAGGGTTAACACTGTCTTTCAAGCCAATATCTCTCATGGTAGCTGGGGCTTGTTCATTAGGCTAGTCTGTCCAGCCATTGTTCCCCATGGCCTTAGGGGATACTGGAAACAGAACTCAGGTCCGCGTATCTGTGAGGCAGGCACTATAGTGACTAAATCATCCTCCCACCTATGTTGTGCCCTAAATGACCTGGTCTTGGAAATCTGATTGGGGAGACCCAAGAGTCAAGAAATAATAGACACATGTGAAAAACAAAATCTGGGATTGGGTAGGACTGCTGGCTCTGATGGAGGACACCTGTTAGTCAATTGGCAACCAGCAACTCAGCAGGGGGATACTTAAGTCGTCTTGGTGAGCAGTCTCTACAGTGGAGCAGTTTCTGGCTGTCCAGGTCAGAAAGGAAGAAGCTGCAGCTGATGTCTTGCGCACACTGACCTTAGCTGGAGATCAATTGTTCATCGGCACTCCTCGCTGAGCCAGAGGAAGGTTTTGTCATTTTTCTGAGCCTTACTTGAGGAAGGCTTTGCCATATCCATTGGGTCTGAGGCACTGGGTCCTTTACATGGCTTTGCTCATGTCAACCATACACATTAACTCGGGAACTAATCTGTTCCCCACACAACTTTCATTCCTGGATCTTCATAATACATAAAAGAAATTTTGGGGAAATACTTAAATAGCCCAGATACTTTTATAATCTGGTGATAATGTCTGAATATATACTTTTTTCTTAATCAGTTTCATCACAGCAAACAGATGAGATTAAAACCATGGCTGATTCCAAAAATTATATGCATTCTTCATTCTCTCCATTAGATACCTTTTGCATCTCTAAAATAGTGGTTCTCAACCTTCCTAATGCTGAGACCCTTTAATACAGTTCCTTATGTTGTGGTGATCCCCAGCCATAAAATTATTTTCTTTGCTACTTCATAACTATAATTTTGACCCAAATGTTGAGAACAACTGGTCTTAACTGTCCAGTAAATAAGAAAATGCAGGGGAAATTGAGCATTGGAGCCTGTGGTAGTCTGAGAGAAAATGGCCCTCAAAGGGAGTGGCACTATTAGGAGGTGTGGCCTTATTGGAGTAGGTATGGCCTTGTTGGAGGAAGTGTGTCACTGTGGAGGCAGGCTTTGGGGTCTCATATATGCTCAAGCCCTGGCCAGTGAGAAAGACCACTTCCTGTTGCCTGTGTGTCAAGATGTAAAAACTCTCAGCTTTCTCTCCAGCACCATGTCTGCCTGCACATTGCTTTGCTCCCAGCCATGGCAATAACGGGCTAAACCTCTGAACTGTAAATGTGCCACCACAATTAAATATTTTCCTTTAAAAGCGTTGTCGTGGTCATGGTGTCTCTTCACAGCAATAGAAACCCTAATAAAGACACAAGTAGGTACCAGGGACTGGAGTATTTCTGTGATAGACCTGACCATGCATTTGTTTGAAGGACTATGGGCCTTGGGACTGTGGATTAGAAAAGCAGTTGAATGGTTTAAGTGCTATGGGAGACAGCAGTACTGAGGATGATTTGAACTGTGGGGGGCTGGCTCAGAAGTTTCAGAGAAAAAGAATTTTAGTATGTTGCCGAGAGACCATTCTTATGATATTTTGGTAAAGAATGTGGCTGCTTTTTGGCCTTCTCTGAAAAGTCTACCTGAGACTAAATTGAAGAGTTTTGAATCAATTCCTTAGGCAAAGGAAATCTCAAAACAGCCTAGTATAGACTATACCATGTGGCTATTAACGGTAACTCTAATGAAGATTTATAATGAAAAGGAGCAAGCTAAGCAAGGAAAAATACAAAATGTGGAGCAGATTGAGGAGAAAAGGAACACCAGAAAGTGGAATGGAGCTAAATCCTGTGTTCAAGGAGATAAATATAATAAGAAATGGAATAAAGAGAGTGGTGACCTCAGGGCAAGATCCCATGCAGCTAAATTTCCAACATGTGAAAAGGAATTAAAGAAAAACTTAGAGCCAAGTGTGGCTTCTAACTCTGCCCTTCTTTCTTCCAGCATTCAGCCTAGCTTTCCCTGCCTACCTAAGTTCTGCCTTGCCATAAGTCCAAAGCAGTTTCTTTTTCATTAATGGTAATCACAGCACCCAGAGGGGACTCCCACATCAGATGCAGAATTTGAAGTTTACCCAGCTGTTTTTCAGTGTTGTTTTTGTCCAGTATTTCCTCACTATGCTCCTTTTGTTAGTATTCAAGCATCTGTATTGACCTGCCCTTGGGTTCGGACAGGCTATGTCCTCAGGTGTAGCCACTAAGAGCACCTCCTGTGCACATTCACTACATTCCCTTTTAAGTCCCTTTTAAGTCCCTTTTAAGTCACAGCAAAGAATCTGATTCACAAAGACATTCAAAAAGACAGATTCCAGAAACCACTTAAGATAATGAAGCTAATGGGTGGATGTGGCCGTTGCCACTTGGCTCCCACACCCTGGCCACACTGATTTATTTTTTGGAAGTAATTGCAATACTATTGACATATGTATTATCCAGAAAAGTAATTTAATCCACCCAAAGGCTAGCCTATATGGCCAAAGCTTCAAGGTTACATGTGGATTTCTCTTTTGGTAAGATGGTGGTTGTAAATCATCTTCTATCTATGGCTGACCTATCAGATTCCTTATTCTACTCTTTTGCGGATAATTCTTTGAGTTGCCTGGTATTAAACTATTTCCAATCCTAGTGCCTAGGATCCTATATTACTTCATCTGTTTGAGTTTATCTAAAGCTACATATTATCCAACTTGGAACTCTATCTTTTGCTTTGAAGGTAAACTTGGTATTTAAATTCCAGTTCTCACTTGGAGTTCTGTCATTGCCAAATTCTGTTTTAGTTCCTCTATTTATAGTTTATAGAATGAAAAATGAATTCTTCTTCCATTGCTGTTTGAACTAAAATTCTTTTCATCTGACTTCATCACCCATTAGTTTCCATGAGCAGAGAGGTAAATCAGCTTGTAGCCAACACTAAATTACAGTGAATACTAATGCAAGTATTCATACTTAAGGCTACTTCAAGCTGTCACCATTTTTGTAATTTCTAGAATTTCCCTTTTCTAATGCAATGATCCAGGGCTAAAGTAAAATCATATTAGACAATGATTTTCTTCAAAAATTATCTGCCCAACCTAGCTTAGACAGAGCATCAAAGGAAAGATAAAAGACAGGGAAGGGAGCTTTTTCAGGCAGTAGATGGTTGCCAGGCTCTTCCTGTGTACTTTGAAGACATAAGGTCTTGAAGATCCCTCACCAGAGGCTGTCTCTGTCGGGGATGGTGCTTTCTTCTGGATGACACCTACTGTGACAGGCAATGTAGAACTCCACTTCTATGGAAGAATTGCACGTGGTCTCATGTTTTTTATTTTTAGACTCTCAAAGTGGTAGTTATTAAAATAAGTTTACAAAATGGATGCAATAAAGGTTTCCTCACCTTGGAAAACAAAATGTTCAGTTATAAAAAAATGAAAGAAAATATGACACATATAGGAAGAATTATTTCACGATGGGTTATCTGACAGGGAAATTCTGGGTCTTCTTAAGAATTCTGTGAAGCAACTGGCTATAACTCAGCAGTTAAGAGCACTTGTTCTTGCAAGGGACCTGGGTTTGAATATCAGCACCCTTATATAGGCTCACCATGGTCCCTAACTTGAGCTCCAAGGGCTCTGATGTTTTCTTCTGACCTCCCTGGACCACAAGGCATGCACATGGTGCAAATATATGTGAGCAAAACACTCATACATATGAAAAATATTTTTTACGTATAAAGAGGAAATACTGTGAATAAAGCTTTGCTCTCCATCTCTTAGACTGAAACTCCCGGCCGAGATACTGAGTGGTGTGACACAATGGGGACACCCAGCGGCTGGTGTGGTTAATGCAGCAACAGCACACTTCACCATGTGGGCTTCCTGTTTTCTGGGTGTACATTTCCTCTTGAAAATAGACTCTAATGTATACCCACGTAGAAAATCAAGGACATAAAAATAAATAATAAAGCTGTGACTTTAGTGTTACTAAAGACTAGGCCTTCACATGAAAGATGGAAAAAAATGTATTTTAAACATGAATATAGATTCCTTTTGCATCATTAATTGTGATTTAGGGAAGAAGTCTTTAAAGAGATTAATATTTGAAACTTGAAATTAAAGGTGGCTCAGTTGGTAAAGTGCTTGCTGCACAAGAATGAAAACCTGAGCTTCATCCATAGGACCTACATAACAAGCCAGCAGGATGGTAACGCTTGTAATCCCAGCGCTGGAAGAGAAAGGTATCCATGGGGCCTCCTGGCCGGTTGACCTAGTCTAGTTGGTAAGCCTTATGTCCCAGTCTCTGTTTCAATAACTTAGGTATGGCCATCTAATTTGAGCTAATTAGAGATGGCTCAGGGGGTTAAAGCACTTGTTGCTCTCGGAGAGGACCTGGAACTGGGTTCAGTTCCCAGAACCCACATCATGGCTCACAACAATCTATGACTCTTGTTCCAGGGGCTCAGTCAATGCCTTCTGACTTCTGCAGGTAACAGACATGCATGTGCTGCACATACATAAGTGCAAGTAAAACACTCATACATATAAATCTCTAGAAACAAAAAGAATCCTCCAAGGTGAATGGCTCTGAGAAAGGATACCTAAAGTGATCTCTGGTGTCCACCTGCAAGCATACACACACATGTGTACCTTCATACACATGTGTACCTACACACCATACACACTCATGAACATATATACCTTATACATATATAGACACAAAATATTTAAAACTTGAAAATGTTTCTGTAACTCCACTGAAAGTGTCCGCACATAAAATGTATTCATATATCAAAATGCTGTAGTGAAATGGTGAGCGGGCCTGGCCTGCTTTTTGTCCGGCCGGCTCCCGCACGGCTAGCTTATAC
>LOEQ01002075.1:27462-43882 GCA_001685075.1 Bramus lutescens | reverse complement strand
CCTGCCGCCACCACCGTCACCGTCCATCGTTGGTACTGGCAATGGCCTTCGTATCGCCCGCTGTGCTTGTGACTGATTTGGACCCAGAATATTGAGAACTCATTTGTGTCCCCAGCCCAGCCGTGCCCGCCCTTACGGCTTAGCTGCAGCGCCGCTAGACTGTCCGACTTTGAGAGCACCATGGACCAGAGTGGGATGGAGATTCCTGTGACTCTCATCATTAAGGCACCGAATCAGAAATACAGTGACCAGACTATTAGCTGCTTCTTGAACTGGACCGTGGGGAAACTAAAAACGCATCTATCTAACGTGTACCCTAGCAAACCTGTAAGTGTAAAAATGAACGCAGCTGCTCTGGCCTGCAGCCCCGTGGGCCTGGTACCTCCCTTCGCCCAGCTTGCCCCCTCCTCGCCAATCACATAGGTCTCCATTCGAAATACTTTTATTTTTTTTATTTTTTTTCGAAATACTTTGATTGTGCGGTTGCGGGTGTCTCCTGAGTGAACCACCCTCATTATCTTCCTAATGAGGTTCAGTTAATTAGTGAGTGTACAGAAATACCAAGAGCCAAGAATTTGCAGTGATGGAAAAGGGACCATTTTCCGTGCAACTTAAAGTCATCTAATGTGAATGTCAGATACTAATTTTATTTGTTTTTGAGATAAAGAATCACTGTCCATATTAGAACTTTCATTGCTTCCTAGAGCAAAATTCCATTTTAATTTTAAATACCTGGCCCAGGAATATGTTCATGGCGAAGAGAGTATTTTCCTCTTTTGGAATAAATATATGACTTAGTGAAAATTATCCTTTAACCATCACCCCATTGCACGTGTTGTAAGTTGCAGTTCACTTTGTTCCCCCACTTCACACCTCACATTTCTCCTGAAGATACAGACATTGAGACGGGCAGTTTTCCCCACACCCCAGTCATTTGATACCTGTTTCTTTGGTTATATCATCTGTTTCGCTCAAATCAGTGTGGCTTTGTTTTCCATTCTTTATCTTGGTATTAGAAAGATAATGTCGCCATTTGTCCCTAAAGTCTGATTTGAAGGTGTGTAGTTGGTAAGTCTTTGAATAGTTTAGAAAGGTGTGTCATCTAGGGTATATTTTAGTGAGGCTTTCCTATTCTCTATTGTATAACCTTTTCATTCTTGAACATCTAGTATTCAATTACTCAATCTTATATGTAAATAATAAAGAGACTTGGTTTATATACTAGCTAGTTGGGAAACAACTGCTTTTTAGGCCTGTTTTGTGCACCTCAGTGTGGAAGATGTTGGTCTATGTTAAGATATTTATGAGTTAGAACAGTGTCTATTGCAGTATTGTTTAAGATTTAAACATCTGGAATAACCACTGAATTACTTTATTGCCAAGGCCGGAGGGTGTTTTTTTTTTTGGNGGGGGGGGGTTTAAACTCCTTCGTCCTTAGCTGTATTTGTGACACAAATACTTTTATTGTGTATGGGAACACTGAGTTCCTTAGTAGTTGGAACAAACTAAAAGTTATGACTTTTGCTCATTCAAAACTTAAGTTTGAAAGTGAAGATTTACACCAAAGTTTTTCTATTGCATATTATTGTTTTCCCAAATTTTTGAAATAGAAAACACCTTGTGAGAATAGTCATTGATTGACAGATTTCATAACACAGCCCAAATACTATTTTAAAGTACTTTCTTATGTATACACGTACTGGTATGGTATGTACTAAGGTGAGATCTACATGTTCTACTATTACACCGTTAAGGGTCTTGGTCTGCAATATGTGGATCAAGAGTTTGGATTAAGCCTAATGTGGTGTAATTTTAGCACTTGGGGAGGTGGAAGCTGGAGGATCAGCAGTCCAGGGTCATTCTTAGCTGCACAGTGAGCATGATCCTGTCCCCCAAACCAAAACAGATTTAGTACTCTTTAAAACTTTTCTCCAAAAAAAAAAAAATTCAAAAAAACAAAGAGCTATGTGAGATAGAGATGTGAAGCCTGTTTGCCTGATCTGTCCCGGGACAGCTAGTCACTAATGCAGGACTGTTGGGCACCTGGTCCTAATGCCTGAGGGGTGATCACTTGCAGAACTCTTTCTTGGCTTGCCTGACTCAGACACACTGGAGAGTCTTTTGGAGCCTGCACCACATACTATAATTAATGACTTAACCTTGTAACATTTCTCTAGCAAGTTTTATGAGTGGATTGTAATTTCAAGTTCATTTCTAGGTTGAAAATTTTGTGCAGTTATTAGACTTGACAGGTTTCTCTTCTGACTTACACCTGAAATTAATTTGAAACATCACAGTTGTTGAGTAACTGCAGTTAGTGGTACTCTGTAGCTAATAGAAGACATCAGCTTTAGGAATTGGGAGTCATAAACATTTTCTTTGTAAGGTTATTTAGAAGTCAAAACATTTTGTAATGAAGCAAGATTATAACAGGAGTTCAGATCCTTGTGACTGCCCCCAATGACTTACTCGGCTTTTTAAATGCTTTAAGTGTTATGTCCTGGGTGTGCATTCATGTGTGCATGCCTCACCTTCACAGACAAGAAGGTCTTACTGGTTAGCATAGCATGATCTCAAATTTTTGGTCTCAAATGATTCTCCCATCTCAGTTTCCCAAGTTATGGGACTGTGTTGACCAACTACTCTTCTTTCAGAGTTAATGTTGTGCTGAGAACTCTAAACCTTCTATTATTATAATAATAAGCAATACAATTCTAAGTAAAAAGACTAGTTAGTGGGCATGAAGGGGAAGATATTTTCTAATTTAGAATTTAGACATTTGTTATATATATGTGAAAATTTTATGTGGAATTGAGCTCTTGGAATTCATATAACTTCCAAAGATACTTGTAATTGGTTTAGGAACTGGGAAGTTCACTAGTACCACCAGTTCATGTTGATAGTGTTTCAGATCATAAAAATTTCAGTAATTGCTATAGGATGCCAAAGAGCTTTGTTAGAAGGCCACTTTGCCTTGAGTGTTGGATTCTAGTCTGAACTTTGACTTAGTTATCAGAGATGTAAATGCCAAAATGCCTGAACTTCACATTGTTCAGTAGATGTACTATCCAATTAAAAGATATAAAATTCACCTGTAGTTAGGCACGTTTCCATCTCTTCTTACTTAATGTCATTTTATTTGCAAACGGTAAGGAGCTAGAGATGGGGTTGACTTACCCTGTATTTGATGTTGAGGGCAAGCTTTCCAGTGCTTGGGGTCACAGTGCCTTGTGATGTGTGTCTTATCTCTGGGTACATTTCCTCTATCTTTGCTGTTTATTTTATGGGGGTAAAAAGCTAAAGCAATCACTTTCAGTACTTAGGTCTTCTGTCTTCCCTGATTAGACAGGGAAGCCCCCAGTAGCTTTTCAAGCTGTTCTTTTACTTTAACTTCTATTGGAAGTGAAGAAACGAGCAGAATCAAGTGAATACAGGTTGTATTCTGAGAATATAACATTATGCAGTCTAGAAGGAAGTTTTCCCTTTCTTCAGTAGAAGTAGTATGTCTTGTAACTTTTTTTGGAGCTTTATTGTTTGGTATTTTGTAATTCCCTATTCCTTACTTACTGTTCATTAAAAAAAAGTAGTAGCTTGATCACTTCAGGACTGTTGATTTCAAGATGGTAGAATCTATATGTATGAATACTTTTTACTTGATCAGACATTGTCTTATATAATTTTAACAAATTTAACAAGACTTCATGTCACCTAGCAGTATAGCTCAGTATAAAAAACACCGAACAAATGGTACTGTCAGATTTAATGTGACAATGATGAAAAATAGAAATTTAAAGATTTCAATGACTGCCGACCAAAATTTACTTAAGTAATTTTAGTTTTATCCTCATGCCTTTTTTCTTAGAAAAAAATAAGGTTTTGTTTAATACTGCATTAATGCTTTTTGTAGGTTCTAGAGTTTTTAGTTTAAATTTCTCTTTATATTATACTGATTTGTCTAAAATGCCATTGTTTAATTGCTCTGATTTTAAACTGCCGTTTAGACTAGGTGTTTTACTAAATACTTTATATGCTCTATAATGTTTATTTATGGTAGACACCTTATGATATTAGCTCTTTTATAGATGAGAAAATAGAGACTTTTTTCTAATGTCATAAAATGATTCTTTTGTCTAATGTCATAAAACTCTTTAAGTAGAATTGGATTTGAACTGAAGTTGATCTGACTTGAAAGAGAAGGCCCTTAGCCATATATGTACATGTATATGTATACATATATATGTATATACATATACACACACTTGGCAATAGGCTGCCCTGTAGTGACTTGACTCTATCAATTATACATCTATAAGCAGGAAAAAAAATGAATTAGACTATTAAAAATGTTTAGAGCTGGAGAGCTAGCTCAGAAGTTTAAGAGTTCTTGTTGCTCTTGCAGAGGATGGGGGTTCAATTGGCCAACACCAATATGGCTGTTTACAAGTGTCTAAAACTCCATTTCTGTGGGATCTGATGCCCTCTTCTGGCTTCTGTGGGCATCACATACACACTTGGTACAAAGGCATGTATGAAGGCAAAATACCCATACATGTTAAAGAATTTTCTTTAATTAAAAAATATTTGCATTTGATATGTACCTAGATATGCTATAATACCTAGAAACTACAGAGTTGAGTAACATCCTTATTATTGTGCTAGCACCTAATCAGGTTACTGTGGTTGGTACTGTTTATTCTGATAAACCATAGAGAATATGTGGGACCATAATATTTTAAGACTGCAGAGTATGTTACTATTTTCGTTCTCTTCACAGTGTATTAAATTCTATACTTTGGCATTCTCTATTGCACATATATCTGACATGTAACTGAATAGCCTATGAGTGGAAACCTTTAATCAGGGAATATTCTTTGAGATTTCCAGATAATGTATATTCTGAAGATTCTGAACACTGGTTATTGCTGTAAGGAGACAGAAACTAGAGGCTGTTTGGGGAACCATGTTTCTGTTTATATACTTCTGAATCTCCTGGAGCTTTGGACTGAGGGAATTTGATTAGAGACATGTTTAAAAATTTTAAAAATTAGTTTTTCACAGAGTCCATATTTTGTGTGCTTGTATTTAGCTCTTTAAAACTATTTGACACTTAGGACTGAGCATGTAAACTGGAATGTAATAGCTTCTATTTTCAGAGTACTTGTATGCTAGTCATTAGAATTTACCAGCCAGTTGAAGATTACTTTTATTGAATCATTATCAAATATTTTAAAATCCACATATTTAAAGTTCAGAATTAATATTTTGAAGTTACGCAGAATTCAGTTATGCTAAAGTTGGGATAATAGTGTCCTGACATTTAGTATAGAGGGTTTTTTTTGTCTGTTTTCCACTTTTTTGAGATTTTTTTAAAAAAAATCGCTTTATTTTGATTAACTTACAAATAGAAGCAACACATTACTCAAACACTTGTCCGGTCACAAACTCTATACAGTTAAAATGGCCATTCTTTTGTCTACATTTTATCATTTATTATTACCTGTTATTACCCTCACTTGGTCTCCTTTTTAAATTTTATAGTATTCCCAAAGTGATACCTATATATACATGTATATACATAGGCTAGGATCCATATATGAGGGAGAAGATGTGGGCGTTTTGTTTGTTTCTGAGTTTGACATGATTTTTAAAGTCATATAAAAGAGAGACCCATTTAGTCTGTCTATAGACACATACATACATATACACAAACTTTAATCTTTTCAGACTTAACGAATCTTTTGAAGTATGAAAATAGAGTTGGTTTTGTAAATTCATGTGTTGGACTTGTGAATATTTAAATTTTTTTCTATACTGTTGTGTATGAGTGTTTTCCTTGTGTATGTAAGTGCACCGTATGTGTACCTAGTGCCAAGGAGGTCAGAAAAGACCATCAAATACCCACTATTCCAGGACACACACCGAGAAACCTTTGTCCAGATGTTATAATGTAGGTTTTTTAAGCATGTGCTTCTGGAGACTGAAGTGTCTGAAGCTATTTCTTCTGGGAAAATTTAGTCTCAAAATGAATTATAAAACTGCTTTTCTAGTGTGCTTTATATATTTATTATTAATATATTGTAAAGATTAATGGCTTATACTGGAAGTGTGTGTGTGTGGACTAGTGGTCCTTAATACTGCATTTTCTAGCATTTTTTTTCTTGCTCAGAAGTGATAGTTTCTGATTAATTCTATTACTTTTTTTTCAAAAAAGATTTATTACGTATTCTGCCAGCAAGTATGCTTGCAGGCCAGAAGAGGGCGCCAGATCTCATTACAGATGGTTATGAGCCACCACGTGGTTGCTAGGAATTAAACTCAGGACCTCTGGAAGAGCAGCCAGTGCTCTTAATCTCTGAGCCATCTCCCCAGCCCCAATTCTATTACTTTTACAGTTTAATAAAAAAAGTAGAGATAATCTACATAGAAAGAAAGTAGATTATGTACAGGTAGGTTGAGTACCTTAGAAATAGTTGGTAAATAATGGCATTCTTCCACTAAAAATCTGAGGTTGACTTAACCTTAACGTAGACTTTTTGCCAACTTCAAAATATATTTCTGTACAGAGAAGGTTAAAGACTTCTGTTGTTACCTACAAATGTCATTTCAAATGTTGACTTGAAAGTTAGTATGGGTCAAGGCTTTCTTGTTCAGCCTTTTGTAGCTTTAGCCAAGTTTGCTTTTGTGTCAGTCTTGCTCTTGAGCATCCTGATTTGTTGCCTTGATGTTGCAAAGCAATGTTTTGGAAAGACATATCACTTTCCAACAGTTTCACATAGTCCTTTTAGGTCTTAATGAAATAATATAGATAGCAAAAATTAATATCTGTGGTCGCTTGAATGTTGTGTTCTGTTTTAAAAGGTTGATGTGCATTCTGTTCTTAGACTACAACCTGTGCATTAAATACTGTTATTAACCTCCTTTTGTAGATGAGACATGCAAGGCACAGGGAGATGCCTGTAGGATCTTGTACACATTTCCTGACTCCTCTTCAGCTGTCTCTATATATCTGCCCTACTCTATGAGTCTGGCTCCTATGCACAAGACCCCACTAGCAGCAAATCAGTGATGTTGCTTTTGATAATCTTCATCTTTCTATCCTGCAATGTCAGTTTTTTCTGTTTAGATTCTTCCTTTTGGCATACAGATATTGTTTAAAAAAAAGCCCAACCCACAAAAAAGAAATATGTATGAACCAAAGGCCTTCTATAGACCCTACTTCTCTTGTCCTCTTTCTCTCCTGTGGGGAAGAAATGCCTTGTTTTGTGTATTTACTGTTTCCCACTACATTGCTGTCCTTTTTCTTGTGTCTGTTCCAGTTACTTTTTGTTGTTGTTTGTTGGTTCATTATTATTATTACTGTAGCTGTCTCTCTAGCAAGATAGTTTTCACTAGCATTACTAGTGATCTTTTTTGTACGGTGCTTTGTGAGGGAATGCAGAGATAAATAGAATAATGTGAGAGAAGTTCCTTGTATATCAGAAGCCTGGAAACATTCAAATAAATATAAATAAGTGTAGTACTTAAGTATAGTAGAATATTACATATTTGTCAGAAAGACTTAGGACACAATTTGTGTACTCCTAAGATGTTATCCACAGGATATACTAAGAAAGCATGGCCCTCAGAGAGCAAGCACAGTTTCCTGCCTTTTATGTAAGAAGGGAAAGAAAACTGTACATTTAGTGAGAAGGTATATAAAACTATGTGGGGGAGGGGGCTGTTGACATGACAAAGGTGCTTATAAATGCTCATTCCGAGGATATGATTTCCCTCTCCAGCAGCCAGTAACTGCGCAGAGCCCCACCCCATCCATGCTGGAATGGTGATGGGCCCAGTCTTGTGCAGATAGCCTCTGTTGTGAATTTGTGGTCGACTAGCCATATCGTGTCCAGAAGATAGCCTTTCACGCTTCTTTCCATTCTCTGGCTCTTGCATTTTTTGCTCCCCCTTTTACACAATGTGATCCTGAACCCTGTGTGTGTATGTGTGTGTGGGGAAACGAACGGTATGATGTCCTATTTCAGACTGAACTCTCAACAATCTTGTATTCTCAGCCCTTTGACCAGATGAGTCAAAATGAACTGTTTTCTACTGCAGACAGAAAGTTCTCTGCCTAAGACTGAGAGCAGTGCTAATTTACAATTGTAAACATAAATATTTAGAAGGCAGTTTGACGCCAGATAAATTTAGCAAAACTACAGTAGTGGATTCCCTTCCAGGGCGTACATCGGGTTTACAGTGTCAGGCATGAATTACTATGGCATGGTACCCACATCCAATCAGAACCTGTAGCAGTCTAGCACTGTTGCTCCAGTGGCATGTTTGCTTGTCAGGTTGGTATTGTAGCTTCCAGGTGAAGCTCATTATTTTGACTTTGTGTCCTTAGTGGTATGTATCTTAGGACAGGGAGGGAAAAGTCTAAGAAATTATAGATTTCATTCAAATTATTAGTAACAATCTTGTGATTATTATTTTAAGATTATAAGTAGAATAAAACAATTTTCAAATAGCATACAAATGCCATCAACAAGTTTACTTTTAAAGTTGAAAGAAGATACAACTAAGTAAAAACTTGAAATACAAAGTACTAGTCTGAATTCAGGGCTTAAGTTTTTGTTTTTTGTGTGTGTTTTTGGTTTTTTTTGGTTTCTTTTTAAATAAGAACTTATTTTGTAGCTTTGCTCACTGAAGACAAAAGTGAGTACTACACATTTTCAGATTTTTGTCTTTAGGTACCATTTCAATGAAAAAGATTTAGGTACCCGATCAGTGGCAATTCTAGGCCTCATTAGAATATCTAGAAGCTGAACCTGGGCCATATTGTATCTGAAAGCAAGGAGACTATTAGATCAGACAGAGGTCATGTGAAATGACACTAGAGTAAACTTTAAGGGGCTCCTAATGGTCAAAAATGGTTCAGTCTGAGGATTAATAGACAAAGAAAATGTTAGTATTCAAAAGCACAAAATTCTGTGAACTCACAATGACACTAAAGAAAAAAATTACCAACACCTTACTGGTCATGCAGGAGGTTGCTTGGGCAGTCACCCTAAAAACTGACAAAGGGAAGTAGTTGTACATTGTGGTAATTTTCCTCATGTAGACTGAGTAACCAACTAGCCAATGAGATAGGTTCTAGAATAATACTAAAAACAGAAGGAATTATGGAATTAGAAAAACAAGTTTGCTATTTCTAATAAAAGATTGGAGCACCTATATAGGTAATTAATAAGGTAGCTAGGAAGTTTGTAAAGGACAGATTAGTCTGGCAACATCAGAACCTCTGATGAAGCTCAGTATCACTAAAAGTCACCATCCTAATCTACCCGTGCTAATGGTGCAGGAAGTACATAGCTTTATTACAGAGTACTCCTGTCACAGACCTTAATCCGAGTCTAATTAGCCTCCACACCTAACTACTACAATATGGAGTACCAGGAGGATACAGTTGACCCAAACAACACAAAGTGTAACTGTAAGACAGATAATGACTTCTTTCAGAAATGCACAGGAGAAATGAAAAGAAAGTGCAAATATTTGGGGATGTAGCTCAGGTGGTAAAATGTTTGCCTAGCATTCGTGAAGCCCTGAGTTTATTTGATCCCTAGCTTTACATAACAAGACACAGTGTCACACACCTGTAATCCACTGCTTAGCAAGTGCAGACGGGACTAGAAAGTCAAGCTCATTTGCAGCTGTATAGGAGAAGGGGATAAGAAGACAAGGCCATCTGCAACTGTATAGCAAGTTTGAAACCTACCTAGGCTATGGGAGTTGTTTGAGAACACAAATAACAAAAAAAGATTAAGAGACATAATTCAGTCTCGTGTGTGACCCTTGTTTGAATTTTGATTCAGACCATCTCTAAGAAATGAGAAAATTTGAGCTGCATGGTTAAATATGGCAGTCCTGTAGTTATTAAAAAACTGAAGCAAAACCGTAGAGGTTGTACCAAATCGAGTGGAAAGACATGCATTTGCTTTAATGTAATCTCTTCTAACGTTGAGGTTTCATGGGGGTAGGGAGGAAGAGGATTAAGAATGTCAGTTGTTGATGAGTACTTATTTCTTTAACATGTTAGTGGTTCCTTTCATTCTATCCACTCTATATGTTAGGTAATTTTTATATTGAAGTAAAGAAAAAATCATGCAAATTTAGGCTGAGTGATGGTGCAGCATGAGTATCTAGTAATTAAATGTTTAGTCTGATGAAAAAATACTGGTTTACGATGCTGTAATACTTATTGTAAGCATTGCAGCTTGGGTGGAAAAGTATTCTGTCAATGAGGAGCCAAGAATACCACAAAACCCCTGTAAGCATAGCAGTTTATGGTCCTGCTCCAGGGAAAGGTTTCCCCAAAGTAACAACTTTATCCCAGCAGGGGAGGGTTTCCCTAGCAGAATTGTTACAGTTCTGCTCAGGTCCCCCCAGAGTGTAACAACTCCCTAGGGAAAGGTTTCTCCTGGGGGAAAGGTCTCACCCAAGTCTCATTCAAGAGATTTATTGGGAGGGAGGAACGCAGGAGAGTGGCTGCATCTGCCAGGGTGGAAAAGGCAGCAGCAAATTGAACAAGCACAGGGTTTATATAGGGCTTCTTAGGGGTGGAGTTTTCCAAGATGAAGACTTTCAGGGTGGAACAAGCTCTGAGAGTGGCTGGATTTTGTGCTCAGGGATTGGTTGGTTTCATGCTTAGGCACTGGTTAGTTTCTGTGCTCTCTGTTGATCAGGGGCAGAATGTGTTTCGTTGATTCTGGTTTCAGGGTCGAAGTGTGTTTCTTTCACTGGTCCTTTTTAACCTTTTGGCTCCAGTTTCAGGGTCAGGGTGTGTTTCTTTGACTGGTCCTTTCCCCCTACACTTATAAAATGAACTTTAATTTGGTCAGGCATTGACTCATTACTTACTTGTGCATGTATATTTACCATTCACTGCTTATAGTACAGATTAGGAAGCTTGCTTTCTCCTACTATCACAGCGTTCAATACAAAATACTTCTGTGACTTCTACTCACCAAAATGTGTGAACATTTTGTGTCATCTAATTCATTCAGCTCACGTCTGAAGATGTGCTGTCAGATCCCATACTTAAGTACTATGGGTCTGCCTTGCTCTTCCTTCTTCCCGTGGATTTACCAGGCTGTCACATGTGTTTCTGAACAGCTGGCTCTAAATTGGGCTTCTTCAGATTTCCTTCTTGGGTTTGATTAGTTTGATAGAGTAGTTCACAGAACTCGGAGAAACACTTTTCTAGTACTTACTTACTATAGAGAATAGGGATAGTATGGAGAATAGGGATAGTATGGGAGGAGGGTGGTGGAGAATTGCTAAGCACTCTTACTTTTATTTAAAAAGAGGAATTAATTTGATTAGTTTTTAAATTTCAAGTTAGCTATCCAGAAACTCTTGTGATTCAATCCTTTTGGACTTTAATGGAAATAGATATGGTTAACTCAAAATGGACCCTGTTGTAGGGAGGCCGCTTGTTTGTTTCCGGCTGCTCAGCCCTGAAATAATCTCACAGAAACCATATCATTTGCAATACTGTTTGACCAATAGCTTAAGCATATCATTCCGGTTAACTCATATCTTAAATTAACCCATCTCCATTAATCTGTGTATTACCATGACGCTGTGGCTTACTGGGTAAAGTTCCAGCATCTGTCTCTGGAGGGGCTTCATGGTTTCTCCTGATTCTGCCTTCTTTCTCCCAGCATTCAGTATAGTTTTCCCCACCTAGTTCTAATCTGCCCTATCAACAGTCCAAGGCAGTTTCTTTACTCATTAACCAATAAAAGCAACACATCTACAGAAGGACTCCCCACAACAGGACCCTCTTTCTGGAGATTGGGACATGAAGTGACAACTCTAATCACGGGGCTGGTTCCCCTTGAAACCAAGCCCCATTCCAAGACTTTTGCTCTCTAGATAGTAATTACTTTATTAGCAAGCAAAATCTAGAGTTTAAGGGTTTTAGGGAGGGAGGTTAAGTGGCAGGAAATGAAGATCAAATGTATATAGAGAGAGCTCTATTCAGTTTTTATGTGCTGGCTAGAGTTTTCAAGACTTGACATTAAAAAACCTTCTATTTTTATTTTTTTTATAATAGGAGTTTACACTTCACATTTTAGAAATGGCACACTAAAAATCTCATCTATCAGTTAAGTATTTTGGAAGGGTAACTGTATTTCTCTAGTGTCTTTTGGTGTCTAAGAATGCCTGAACTATCAATGTCACTCAGCATAATAATTTCTATTATGACTTTCAAATATATGAATCTTGTCATAGCCTTGCTGAAAATAGTTTGTTTAAAATTATATTTATGGCTTGGATTGGATTTTGAATTTTGGTATAGCCAATGAATTGTTTTCATGGAATTCAAGGAACATTCACAAATATGCTTTATGGGGACTAACAGAAACACACTAATTTTAAATAATGCTGGCAGTGTGAACTTAAGCAGACTTACTATGAAGTACTAAAATGTTTCAGAGCCAACCAGAACACACTTTCTGTTATGGGTCACATATAGAAATAACAACTGAATCTCCATGCATTTGTGTTGCTTTCTTTGGTTTTGTGGTTTTGAATGTGTAGGTATGTGTAAGTGGCAGAAACAAAGCTGGAATAGTTGTGGGAACTCCCATTAGATCTAAATGACTTTCAAACTAAGGCCAGTAAGTTCTTCTGCATTGTGTTTGGAAGGAAGAAAATAGGTCTGTATATACTTTATATTAAAAAAAACCTGACAAACCAGTTCAAAATAACTAGTGATCTTGAAAATTTATCTTCTAATATCTATTGATAGAAGGCCCTTTGCCTTTATGTTTATATGAAATTGAATGCTTTTAATTAAGAGTGCTACATTACAGCTAATAAAACAAACTTGTTTATCTTTTTATATGATGATCTGTAATTATTATTATTATTATTATTATTATTATTATAGATATGCTGCCATTTGCTCAGCTCTTAAATGCCTTAAGCAGAACTTGGGACCAAAGTTCTTAAATATCTGTTTCTTCTTACTTGTCCCCAAAGAGAGTTTAATTTTATCCACATTTGGTCATGTTTTCCCTAATCTTAAATATATATAGTTAAAAAACTGAATTCTTTATTCTATCCCATTTCTAGTTGACGAAGGACCAGAGGTTGGTGTATTCAGGCCGACTGCTTCCTGACCATCTGCAGCTGAAAGACATTCTCAGAAAAGTAAGCTCTCCTTCTACCTTAAAAGAGTGGGAGAAACTGTCTCTTAAGCTTTGTCTAGCAGGTTGAGTTTATCAAGCCCTGTGGGTAGCAGAATAGATACAGTAAGTCAGAAGGTAACAACAAGGCAGGGCATAGATAGAGGTTGTTTGACTAACAGTTTGTATGCCCATCTGAGCTAAATATGAATTTTTCGTTCAGATATTTTTCATCTTTTAGAAGAAAACACTGACTTGTCAGTACTCCAAGCATAGAGTGTTTACAGTGCTCAAAGATTGATAACATCTCTATAAGACCATTTTTAATCAGGATATATAACATTTTTAATGGTTTGAATTAGGAGTTTAATTTCAAGAAAGGAAATAGGATGATGCCTAAGTGGCATACCTGTTAATCAGAATTTAAATGCTGATGCTCAAAGACAGTGCTACATATGCTCCAAGGTAGCTTTTTGACAGTCAGCTTGAATGCTAATTATTTTAATGGCATCTTTTAGCTCATTGTTTTTTTGTGAAGTTTTTACTTTATAACTTTTTATTCTTGCTATGTTACTTTTTGTGAATATAGCAAGATTGGATAGTGTTCTATTTTGTGTTTGGCTTTTTAACTGAAGTCTTAATGCAGATATTCCTGATCTCTTTTCTTTTATTCTGGTTATGGTCACCTGTGGGACACATAAAATATAATATCAATGTATTTCTCTGCTTAAGGGCCTTTTTAGCTTTGCCAGTGTGGCTTCTGACTGTTCAGTTGCCTGTTTCAAATGGCTGTAGTGTTTTACCATCTGCCCACCTAAAAAATATTGTAGTTTATAGCACAGAGATTTCTCATCCACTTTCCCTTAATGTATAGCCTGCTTTAGCTGTCATAGTTGTGATCAGTGAATATTATCACTCAGATTATGCATACTCAGTTATCTAGGTGATGCATACTCTGGATTTTGATAAATGTATAATTACATGTTTCCACTATTATAGTATTATATAGAATAGTTCTAAAATGAGCTCACCTATTCTTTTTTTTCTACTTTTCTAGTACTGGGGTCATCCCCAGCCTAGGACTTTGCACTACCAATGAGCTATCCTGAGCGTTGTTTTCCTGTTTAAAACTGCTATATATTCTGCTTTCTGAAATATTCTGAATCACAGCCTGAGGCCAGAACATGAATAATATCAAAAGACTGTTGCAGACCTTGTGTAAGGAAGTGTTACTTTTGAAATGGTTCTTTGAATTGTTTCTTAAAGTTGGTTTCCTTTCAGTAAAATGTTGGTATTGGGTCTACAAACTGTTTGTTTAGTTATAAAATGTTCTATAGATATATTCCTCGAAGGTGGATGGATGTTTTGATAAACCATTATTAGTATGACCTTTTGGCCCTGGTTTTATGGGGATACACATTGGATACTTCAGTATTTCCTATTCAGAAGCTGAGTTTGTGTATCAAGAGAGACTACCTATGTCATGCTGTCTGTCTGAAGCCTTTCCTTAAACAGTATAACCCCAAGAACTTCATCCTCTAGACTCCTAGAGCAGCTGTAGTTTAGATTTTTCAGTTTTATGCAAAATATTTTCATGTATGTCTCTCATTGTGTTCCATTGCATTGGTTTGTTGTTGTTGTGCCCGAATGCACTAATTCGGTCAGTTAACAATATCATAAGTTCCTTTAAGGCTGCCCTTGACTTTCCTGGAATTCACCTCAGAATTGAGCACAAGTCTGGGTTCCTGGTAGTTGATCAGGTCTTCCTTTCACACCTCAGGCATCTTTCTTTGACTCTTGCCCGCCCACCCTTCACCATGCTGCTACTGCTGCTGCTCTTCATAGTTATTCAGAAATGCTGACTCGGCTCTCTCTTCCTCTGTTGTCTGCTGCCATCATGTTTTCTAGCTTACCAGCTTGAAATCTCTTGTGTAAATCTGTGTGATCTCATTAAAGCATAAAGACCAGCCTAGTTATTATTTAAAATGTTTTTTCTCAGCCACAGTTGTAAATTTGTGGAAATAATATGGAATATTTACAGAATACAATTCAAATATATGCTCTATATCTATGTGTATAAATGTTATAGATAAAAAATGTTAGCTTAGTTTGGAAAGCAGTAAAAAGCTGTACTTCACTTTGCCAAAATTAAGGCAAAAGAGATTGAGTTGCTTTTATCGGTATGTTCAAGTAACTGAAGTAGTTCCGCTATTCAGAGTTTGTGGGTCTGAAATCTCAAGGTGACTCTTACATTGTTGTTAAGACAGTATATGTTTTATATTGAATTAATAATTTATGTTGATAATTTTTATTATTAAAATAATAAAATTTATTATGAAATATTTTGTAATATTTGTTGCTTCAAATCGATATATGCCAAGTACTCTTAACATAATAATTATTGAGTATTGAAACCATTCTTTAAGCATGGATAGAAAATATTGCGTTCAGAAGCTACAAAATATTAAAATGGCAAACTTACCTCCATATATTGAACAATTTATTACTAACAAAATGGCTAGGCTAGAAAGGAAAGGAACTTAAGTCTTGAGTCCAATACTTTAGCTTAGCTAGTGACTTTTTGAACTGTAAATTTTTCTTTAAATATGTTCTTCTTTAATTTTAGCAAGATGAGTATCATATGGTTCATCTAGTCTGTACTTCTCGGAGTCCTCCCAGTTCTCCAAAATCCATTACCAATAGAGAAGGGCATGAAGCACTGGCATCCAGCACCAATTCTGTAAGTTGTTTTGAGAGGAGTAAACATTGAACTTCTCTGATTTTCTTTATCTGTCTCTAAAAACTAAATGGAAGGCTTGGGTGTAGTTCCACAGTACAACACGGTCTAGTATATGTGAGGCTCTGGGTCAGTCCTCATCACAGCAAAGAACAAACATGCAAACAAAACAAGAATAAAACAGACGGATCACTTGGAGTTCAAAGCGTTGTTTTATTTTATTTCTAATCTTCATTTGATATTTGGAGAGTGGGTCTCATGTAATTCTTCTGGTCTTGAATTCATGGTGTGTAGCTGAGACTGGCCTTGATCCATTTGCTTCTGCTTCACAGTTCCTGGGATCAAAGACTTTGCCACTACACTCAGTGAGGTTGTTTGAAAAGCTTAAGACTATGACTTTTTTTTTTTGGATTTTCGAGACAAGGTTTCTCTGTAGTTTTTGTTTTTATGGTGCCTGTCCTGGAACTAGCTCTTGTAGACCAGGCTGGCCTCGAACTCACAG
>LOEQ01002075.1:0-17638 GCA_001685075.1 Bramus lutescens | reverse complement strand
TATCCATTAACAACCTATATTTCCTAATTATATATTATATTTTTAAATGAATTATATAATCATAATATCTTAATCAAGATCAGAAATATATATAATAAAATTGACCTTAAATTTATATCAATAGGCAAAGTTTATACCAATGTAAATTATTCATATGACCCTCCTACATCACGTAACTATTTAGATTCTAGCTCCTGTTATCTCTGAACCCAGAACCTTACAGAAATGATATAATTGAGCTTCTGCTCTTTCTTTGAATCCTGCTTCCAGAATTTTAGCCAGATCTTTTCTCATTTTAAACCTGTTTTACTTCACATTAGCTTTCCTTTCTATCTCATAATATTCAAACCTTATCCTTCTTCAAGTA
Organism: Bramus lutescens; assembly: GCA_001685075.1. Taxonomy (NCBI): domain Eukaryota; kingdom Metazoa; phylum Chordata; class Mammalia; order Rodentia; family Cricetidae; genus Bramus; species Bramus lutescens. The sequence goes on along the minus strand of LOEQ01002075.1, from coordinate 17,271 downwards.
GTAGTGTATCAGGCATTTCTTTTCTGCTCCAAATGTCTACTGACTTTATTGCCTCCAGCCTGAGGGATGTATATACCCCTGTACAGAGCCTATCTGCTTTATGAACCTCCTATACTAGTGTTCGTACATAAACACTGGCTTCAGGGAGACTGTTTGTACATTTATAGTGTCAGCTATGGTTTAGTGATGACTTTGTGCATGGTACTCTGCTTTCCACCCTTTGTCCTGTTTTGTAACCTCCATGAGAACCATGTAAAGGGAGTGAGCCTTTGTGTAGCTTACTGTTGAGACATATTACCTTGTGTGTGCCATTAACTTTTGAGTCACAGGTTTTACCTTTAAAACGTTCAAGCATGTATCAAAACAGTCATAAAATAAGAAATGTTTTAGAAACAAAAGGTTTATTAAGAACCAAGGTATTAGCACATTGGTTTAAATGGGAATTTATACCCAAGGAATGCTTCCTTGATTTTCATTAGCTGTGTTGGCTATATAATTTAAGCATTTAAAAATACTTAGTAGTAAAACAATACAAAATAGTAAAATGAATCTCTTTGTACCTGTTTCAGCTTCAGTATTTATAAAATCATGTCAATCTCATTCTACAACTTTTCCTTGTTAATATTTAAAAACAAATCCCATGTTGTATAGATTGGGACTATGCTAACTGAATTACACCCCCATCCCTTTTTCTGACTTAAAAAAATTTCTTAAAATTGCCTATTTTTATTGTGTGTGTATGTGTGTGCATGTGCACACTGTGTCTCATGTAGAAGCAAAGGGAAGTGTGTGGGAGTTGTTTCTCTCCTCATACCATGTGAGTTCCAGGGATCACACTCTGGTGGTCAGGCTCCGTGACAGGTACCATAGGCCACTGAGCCCTCTTGCTATCTGTTCTGACTTACACAGTCACATTAACAGCTCCTTAAAGGGCTCAGTTTTCTCTCAGGTGACAAAACTCCTCAAATGGAGTTGCCCAAAAACTATGATTGGGCTTGAGGAGTGGTTATCCAAGAATCATTTGATGTTTAAACCCATATTTAGACAAGTATGTCAAAGTGTGGCATGAGGGCAAGTCAGTAGTTTTGAGATGTTCATTCCATATAGAGTAATAAAGGAAACTATTAACGGAAAGATCCTTAGTTACTCACTGTCAGCTTATAAACCGTTTACCAGATTGTGAACATGGCCATTATCATTTCCTCCTCCTCTCTGCTGTGGTCTTAGGTGGCCAGGCTAAGAGAACGTTTTTCTTAGCCCCACTTTTTCTCTGGGAACTGTTTCCTAAGAAACACAGAGCAAGAATGTGATAGTCAAGATTAGGGTTATAAAAATTTTGCATTACCTAAGACATCTTAAAAATGCATGATATGGTAAAGTTTTTTTCTTTTTAATATTTTGGTGAATATTTCAGTCAAGCTGCAATTACAGCTCAGGCCACATCAAGTGCCAACCCAGTTCAGCCCACTGCATCACCGCCTTTAAATTTGGCACATGTTCCTGGAGAAGAGCCCCCACCAGCTCCCAACCTAGTGGGCCAAGAAAATGGGCCCATGAATGAGAATGTTCAGATGAATGCACAGGGGGGACCAGTGCTAAACGAAGAGGACTTCAACCACGACTGGCTAGACTGGGTGTACACATTCTCGCGAGCTGCAGTTCTCCTCAGCATCGTATACTTCTACTCCTCTTTTAGTCGGTTTATCATGGTAATGGGAGCCATGCTGCTGGTTTATTTGTGAGTGATGGATATTAACTGTTTGTGGTTTCTTTTAATTATTTCTGAAAGAGTTTATCACAGATTCTAGCATAATGTAGTCAGTTAGAATGAAGGATTTTTAATATTGGCCTTCAGGTATCCAGCATGTTCATGATAACCAAAAGCAATGGCAGAGGTATTGTAATAATATTTATCAGAATTGTTTAAAAGGAGAGTATTTAATTATTGTATTTTATAGAATTATTAATTCAATGATTTAGATTTATTTAGTATATTTAGTTATTTTGTATACTCAAGTATATGATGAATATTTTCATAAGGATACTTTTTTTAAGTAATATTTATCAATAGTAAGTTCTAGAAATATAGGTCACACTTTTTTTCATAAGTAGATTGATTTTTTTTTCCTGGCCTTACCTTCTCTCTAAGAGGCAAAGAAATATATTTAGTTATATTTCATTTTGAAAAAAGCTCCAAAAGATTTTGTGGTTTAATGTGTCATTTTGAGTCAATTATGTACAAGATAGACTTTTGGGTTTGAATTGGGTTTTGTTTTGCTGTTACTAACCTTGAGAAATCCACTGACTTGAAGTAAGATACTTGTTTTTATCATTTATTAGAATATCTCCAGTAGTGTTTCCCTGAGGGACACTTGTTTTATAGTATTGCAAACACAAGTGATTGTGGCTTACTTTCTTTATTTTGCTGAGCAGACACCAGGCTGGATGGTTTCCGTTCAGGCAAGAAGGCGGTCAGCAACAGGTTCCTAACAATGTTGACATTAACAATGACGGGCAGAATGCAAACAACCTAGAACTTGAAGAAATGGTAGGTTATTGATGTTTGTGTGGATTTTATAGGTAGATAGTCCTTAGTCCTATATGGGACAGAAATGATGATGGATTCTTGGATTCCATAGATACCTATAGAAGGCACATGAAGAAAAGTTAATGTAGAAACTGTGGTAGTTTTCACCTGGGGAATTTAGCATGTAATAGTCATATCATCTATTAGAATAAGTGGAGAGATTAACATCTCTATAAAAATAGTTACAAAAGAAAATTACACCTTGGTAAGAATGTAATATATTGGCAGTTATTTATGCACCACAGAATTTATTAATTTTAGACTTCACAAAGATTTCTAATTGCCCCGGATCTACCTTTTTCCATACATACATAGATTTCTTCTTGCTATAGAAAGTATTTAGCTCCCCCCTCTGCTTTTATAAGTTGGTGTTTGTGGTACCAATTCCTCAAGAGTGTGTTTGTTTTTGAAAGGAGCGTCTTATGGATGATGGACTTGAAGATGAGAGTGGAGAAGATGCAGGTGAAGATGCCAGTGCAGTGCAAAGGCCCGGGTTGATGGCTTCAGCATGGTCTTTTATCTCCACCTTCTTCACTTCACTGATACCAGAGGGGCCTCCCCAGGTTGCCAATTAGACCTGAAAACTGTGCCAGCTGCAAAAGAGGGTTTGACTTTAGGAAAGTGGTTTAAATAACAGTGCAATTTCAAAAGAAGAAAATGTATAACTTTCTTTTAATGATCATGTACAGAGGTCTTTTCTTTAAGCTTCTCACACATATGAATATTTTAAGCACAAATGGACTACTAAGTGTGTGATTTTTTTTGTTTGTTTAAAGATTCTAACAGAGCATAGCATAACAGTACTGGTCTTCCAGTTTTATTCATTTCAATTATGTGTAGTGCATCAAGCAGAACCACTGTGTGTTGTTTCTCTAAAGAGCTGCTACACCTTTAAATGTCCATAGCTAGATGGCCAACCCTTCAATGTGTACTTTGAATAAATATATCTATTTTCTGTGAATTATCCTGAAAATTTTAAACAGAAATGACCTCATAGTTTTTAATAAAGAAGTTTATTTACCTAAAATGTGCTAGTAGCATCTTGCCCACCCATAAAGCAATAAACTTCTCAAAAATATTAATTTTGACATTTGAATAAATGATGGAAACTTTCTATTTTAAGGACACATGTCGCATCAGTTGGAATTAGTATCTTAAAAGAAAATAAAAGGCAGCTCTTATTGGAATGAAGTGATACAAAATGTTTGATATGGCAGTACTTTTATAAACTACGCTGGAAATTGCCCCCTGTAATTTTTTTAAATAAAAAGTCAATTATGATAAATAGCCTTATGGGATATTTATTCAAGTTCTTCAATACTAATTGACATGTAGAAGTCTGTTTAAATTTTACAAGTTTGGATGGAGTAATGTCTTCCCGACCAGTTTGGCCTTCTTCCTTTCTAAAGGGCACCTGTTAGTTTCCAGGTAGCCTCACACTGACAGAAGTGCTCCTTGGGTTTGAGCCTGAGGCACCTACAGGGTAGTGGCAGAAGAATGCATAGCTATTGAAACTCTTGTTAAGTTTATTTCCTTCTGTTGGAAACTAAAGAGAAGAGCTGTGGAGTCTGTTGAGGGTGCAACATTTTGGGGGACTGTTGTCAGGGTGCTGTAGTTACAGGGGACCCTGCAGGGAGAAATAAGCAACCTTCTTGTGTCTCAGCCTAGGCAGAGCCTCAGGAGAAAGATGCTTGTCAGCTTTGCCTTGAGAAAGGTACAATTGTGGCTTCTAGGAATGGTAATTGTGTTGTTATTTTTAATTATTTTCTCCATGTTGTAAATTTCATTATGTCAACCTTGCTTTCAGTAATTCTTGGTTACAAAACACACACACACACACACACACACACACACACACACAAACAAAACCAACCAAACAAACAAAAAAACCAAATGAAACTAGTCAAGTGTCAGCTGAGTTTGGAGGGGCCTATGATTGCCAATTGGCCATGGTGCTTGAAAATGGTTTTCAGATAGCAAAGAGGTTGTACTGAAGCTCAGAGACTGGTCTAAAACCAAGTGGAGAGGAGCGACAATGAGGATATGTTTTTCGAGATTGCTTTAAGGTCTCTATATTCTTTACATTGACAGAAAGGATTAGGTTTTCTCCAGTGAAAGGTTATATGTGTGGGCAAAAGGAAGGCTTGTGTGGCTCAAGGCCTGCAGAGTTGAAGACACTGCTCTGAATAGTAACTGATTTCTCTGGCTCTTTCCACCATCACTACTGAAAATAGACATATCAATAGTGGGATATAGACCATTTTTGGAGACACAATTGTGTAGTTCAGTGGCAGGTTTTGTTGTTGTTTTGTCCCATAGTTAAGGCTCGATTTTCACCTCACATTTTAGTAGATTGTGGTGAGGCAACCTTGTGTTTGTTGAATCTTGAGTGGTGGCACTGGAGCTGCAGAACTGGACGAGGCTCTGGCTAATGGGTTCTTCACCAGCATGTTGTCTGCAAAGCCAGTGGAGCCAGCTGGTTCATCTCCACAGTTGAAAGGGCAAACCGTGCAAATGCAAAGTGGTGGCAACTTCCGTATGATGGGCACAAAGCATATTTATTTGTGTCTCACTTCTCACATGTACATTGTACTTTGGATATTCCAGTATTTAGACATTTAGAAACATTATACAGAATAGGAGTTCATGATAATGCTTCCTGAATGCATCTTATGGAGCAGTGCAAGCCTTTTCTTAAAGGTCCCTGTGGGGCCTATGGGAGTTGTCCTCTTAAAGAGAGTATGGAACCATCACTGGGGTGTTCTATTCCTGAACTTGGGGACTTATTTCCTAGCCAGGACTCTTAGGAGTCTTTGCCTGGCACAGTGAAGCTTCAGGTCTACTGAAGACCTGTCTCTTCCCATAGCAAACTCTCATGAATGCAGCTGCCCATGCTCTACATTTATGGGTACATTCTAGAGGTTCCAGTCTTGGGGACCCTGCTTGGACACCCCTTGGTTGAGGGGGTGAGAAAGCATGGAGTCAATGACATAGATACCTGGAGTAGCAAAGCATGTAGCTGCAGATTCGTTTATTGTGGAAATCAGGCTTGCTTATATACCTCCTGTCCTGCCTCCCATTGGCTTCAGAATGAGTCTGTGGTGCTGGACTCATTGCTTCCGTGGATCAGGCAACCCGTGTCAGTGGTCTCCAAGCACGGTGAAAGACTCCATGTTAGCCCAAGGGGAAGCCATTAGTGTGCCTGCTCATGTGGGCCTGTCTATGCAAGGGCAGCCATGGCCAGGTCACTGTCAGGCTGTTTTTCTCCTGTAGGGGACCAGTTTGGAAGTCATCTTGTCAAAGCTTACTTCCAATCATGTTGCTGAGTTCTGACTCTTTGTCTAACTGACCTAATTAACAAAAAGAGCCCGCCACTGCTTGCACACACTGTTCACAGAGTGTATGTGCAGCAAAAGGCGTAAGTCATAAACAATCCCACACCAGTTGGGATTTAAAGTGGTATTTATTTTAAGGGTAAAACTTATAAAACAACAGTCAGCAAAGGAAGCCTAGCCGTCAGAAGCAGAGCTGGAAGCCAGAGAGCGAGCGGAGGGCAGTTGCTGCTCTTTTAGAGAGGGAGACCACGCCCCAATGGGCTGGTATCTCAGCGGCTATTGGCTGAAGGCCAGCAGCCCAAGCCTTAGTGAGCCAAGGCTACAGAAGAGGCAGGTAGGAAAACTGAACATTCATGGTCTTTACCAGTCGCCATTCTCATGGAAGAAGCATAGAATAGGCCGTTGTTGGACCATCTTGGCCAGTCACATAATGATAAAAATAATTAGCTAGAATGCTTATATTGCTGATGTATAATCCCTGGGCAGGTATCCTGTACTGCTTATACCACACAGGATACCTGCCCAGGGATTGTACCATCCACAATTGTCTGGATGCTTCCAAAAAATCACTAGTCAAGAGAATACCTTACAGACTTGCCTACAGGTAGTCTGATTGAGGTATTTTCTCAGTTGAGGTTTCTCTTCCTTAGATAACCGACTAGCTTGTGTCAAGTTGACAAGACGCTAACCAGAACACCTGTTCTAAGTGTACTTCATCTTGAAAATGTTTAAAACAGGGTAACTTCCAATGTTACTTCTGTTTTCCAGATAAGAACACATTTAATTAAATAACTTGCCCCTAATCAGGCAGGTGGTACACCACTGCCTTCTCCTGCTTTATACCTTGCATTCCTCAATTAGCCAGTTACACAAATAAGGCATCTAGGGTTCTTAGCTCTGAGCAAACTGTGATGAGCTTGTCTTACACCACCCCTTTTGTTATGAAAACAAGAAAAGTCATAGTATAATCATCTATCACCATGTTCCCAGGGCTGTCAAGAAAGAAAGACAAGTGTTCCAGAGCTGGGAACAGTGATTGGCACTTGTTGATGTAAGGCTGGGAAGCTGAGTAGAAATTTTAGAAGACTTATTGGGTACAAAAATAGAGTTCAGGAGCCAAGTGCAAATCTTAAGTTCTTGAGTAGTCTTGAAAATAGGGAAGATGCTAACTTGAATTAGAAATTAATGATACAGGGGTGGGGCTAGGAGGAGGGGAAACTGGTTGGGATTGTTGTATAAGAAGAATACTTTCAAAAAAAATTAAAAATAGTATAAAAAAGAAATTAATGATACTTCAAGGATAACTGTCAGCCAAGTACTTGCTATGCAAACAAAGGGACCTGAGGTCGATCCCCAACACCCACATAAAAAGCTGGTAGTAGGTTCCTGTAATGCCAGTGATGTGGAGGTGGAGACAAGGGGATTCCTGGGGCTCAGGACAGCTAGTCAAGACTAATTAGTAAACCTGAGGTCCCCAGTGAGAGACCCGACCTTAAATGCAAGGTAAATGACTCTCAAGGTCAATTTCTAGTCTTCACGTGCATGTGTGTGCACCTGCACACAAACATGAAAGTGTATACAAGTTAATGATAGCGGTGTCATGTTTCAGTCTTTATAGTGTTTTCTAAAAGAATGGAAGAATAATAGAATATGATACAAATAACCCAAAAGAACAGTCAAAAATGAGACATAGGAAAATAGAACAAATAGAAACAAAGAAAACTAGTCTGATAGCTTGAAACAGCAATGCCTACATCAAGCACATGTGAACTAAGTATTACAATTTAGAGACGGTGTCAGTCTGGATAAAGAAAAAGACAATGATGCTAACAATACCAGTTTAATGTAAGGGTACAGAAAAAGATGGTGAGGAAAGACCTAATAAGCAAAGAACCGATCAGAAGCTGGTGTGCTCAGCACACACATATACGTTGGTAAGAGCACACAGCTTAGGCAACTGGGCTGCAGTGGAGCACAGGGAGGTACTGAAGGTCCTGCCTGGCTTCCAGCTGGTCAGAGGAGCCAGCCTCAGTTTGCGGGAGAAAGGAGAGGGGGAGGGTGAAGAAGCTGGTGTCCAAGGCGATTGCTGTCAGAGTTCCTGCTCCCCCTCACAGGGTGGCTCCCAGAAGTCACAGTTTGGCTGTTTTTTCTTTAGCAAATTTCATGCCTTTCATGACCCAACCATAAAATTACCTCATCGCTACTTCATAACTCTAATAGTGCTACTGTTGTGGATCGTAATGTAAATACCTGATATGCAGTACATCTGATATGTTACCCTGCAGGTTGAGAACCATCCATATAGAGGATGAGAAGGAATACATGCTCATGGGGCCTACTGTCGATACAGCACTCATGCAGGTTAAGTACCAGAAATGATCAGTAACTAAACAAAGCACAGTAAAAGGAGAGGAGGAGTTGTGATACCCCAGAGCTTTCCCCTGCTGAATCCGGTTTGTCACTCTGGACAATTAAAGCACACTTGCCAAGTCTTTGTGTATTGCTTCTGGAAGATTGTGAACCTGTTACACTCCCAGTGATGGGCAGGAACTATATGGGTAGATGGCTGCACTGTGTTACTCTGAACACTAGGTGGTGATATAGCACCACATAGATCTGTGCTATTGACAAAATGGACCCTGATAGGGAGGATGCTACCTTCCTTACCTTAGCAGGAGAAAGCATTGACCTTGGTAATGTGGTCTTGATGTAAAATTCCAGGAAGGTTGGAGACCATGATTTCTAGTTTCTCCTAGTTCTAATCAGGTTTGATGACCCAACTTAGGCATTCACCCCCTCAGAGGGTTTTGGGAATGAGGTTGGATATCTAGGTAGCTAGGTGCTTTGTGCTGTGGAAGGAGACAAGAGATTTAAAAATTTTTAAATTCCATTTATCTGTAAGCCTGGGTGGGGGAGGAGCAGGCCTGCTCCAACCAACCACGTTCCCACCCTCCCCCATCTGCTCAACTGGTGACTACAGATTTTTCCTGCAAGAAAGCCTGGTTCAGGCTCCTCCCAAACATCCTGGGAACTAACTGCAGGGGTACTTTTCAGTGGAGCCCCTTTGGGGGTTTCCATGGTTATTATTATATTATTATACTTCTCAGAAGGATCCAGGTCATGAGAGAAAAAGGCTGGGGAACTGTTCTGCTAGTGAGAAGCGGGAGACCATAAGGAGCCAGGGCCAGTCAGTGCAACCTTGGTGATGGGTGCTTGCGGGACAACCATTATCAATTGAATAGAGCCTGCAACTTAGCTTGTCCTAAGGCTTCGACATTCATATTATGGTTCTGACCATTGTACTATCGCTAATAGGTAAACGGGATACAGGATTTTTTCCAAGACTTTTTTTGTAACGTTTTGTAAATCTGAAATTATTTCAAACTTGAAAGTATAAAATTATAAAACTTTACTTTTCCATGATTATAGAATTTTTAAAATAAACATAAACATAGAGAAAATAGAGATGACCCTTGAACAGGTGGCTCAGAGGGGCTGCTTTGAAGTCAGGGTGCACCAGGAATGAAATGCTTTCTGGGGAGTAGGCTGGGCATCGCAGCCATTCTGAGGATCTCTTTATGCCCAGTCGGATCCAGTGGTGGAAATGGACCATTGTTTTCTAGGCAAGAGTCATTTAACTATTAGCCAGCCTCTGCAATGACACAAATCTACTCACATGCTAAGCGTTTGCTTAATGAGATGCCATCCTAGGCCTTATGCCCCATTTAGCAATTCTCTAGGGAGGTTTTTGGTTTTCTTTTTTCTAACTCCATGATTCAGGGATTTAATCATTATTGCCTAAAATGAAAAGATCTAAATCAAGGTGGTCTTAATTGCTAAATGCTGTTTTTTACATCATTCTTTAGCTCTTAAGATCTGAATTTATAATTTTGGAAGTTTCAGAAAAGTTACAGTGAAGTTACAAAAATAATAGAGTCCCGTCGGACCTACTCTTGTTATCCTCACATTAGTTCAGGACATTTGTTGCAGCTAATAAATCAATTTTGATACATTATTTTAAAACTGTAGCCTATATTTTCTCAGACACCCTTGATCTCAAATGGATGTCCCACTTTTGCTCCAGAATCCCATGTTTCATGTCCTGGTAAGTGTCCTTCTCTTTACTGTTTAGTCTGTTCACAGTTCCAAAACTCTCAGACAGTTTTGTTTTTGAAGACCTTGTCCATTTGAGAATTACGGGCCAGATATTTTATCAGTTGTCCCTCCATTTTGAATTGGATTATGTGTTTTTAGGGAGACCTCAGAAGTAAACTACCATTCTCATTATATTTTGAGGTCCATGTCATCAGCAGGACTTAGCACTGTTGATACTGACTTGGATTACTTCGCTGAAGTAGTCCATTTCTCCCCTGAGAAACTTTTCTTGCCCTCCTTCCACAGGGGCTCTTTGAAAACAGGGCCTGTGTGTAGCCTTTACTTAAGGACTATGTAAGCTCACCCCACTCTGAGTAGTGTGTCTACATATCATTAGAAATTCTCCCACATGGAGACTTGTCTCCTCTTTCTTTACCTGGTCACTTACTGGTATCAACTGGAACTTATTCTACTTATTTATACTTTGGGTTTTAACCCAATTCCTGCTTTGTTTTCTTAAATCCCCCCAGATTTGCCTATTAGGAGCTCTTTCAATGGGCCCTGCATCCACTGAGATACCCCACCACTGGGCTATTCTGGACACTTCCTCATGTTCTGGTACTTCAGGCTCATCTGGGGCCTTTTCTCCTCCAGTACTAGAATTGCCCATTTCTGCAGTGAACTGGGGGAGAAGGGCCTCTTTATTACAGTTAGGATGTCTTTTCCATAAGAGAAGTTTGTAATTGTCTCATAGTGATAAGCATTTTGTGATATGAAAATTGAATCTTCTATACTTTGCCGATAAGAAGCTATAATATAAAATGCCATATAAGAAGGAATGTGTTTGAAAATCCAATTCATAAGCAAATTATCTGGAACAAGTGTGAATTTTGTGTGTCCAAAGATACCCTCTTCAGTTTTATCATGTAGTGTCATTTTTTTGCTTTCATTATTTTTATTAAAAATGTTTTCATACAATATGTTTTTATTGTTTTTCTCTTATTTCAACTCTTCCCTACCTTACTACTCATCCAACTTTGCATTCTCTCTCTCTCTCTCTCAAAAAAGAGAAACAAGACCAAACAAAAAACATTAAGAAACACAAAGCTCCCACAAAAACACAAAATGAAAAAACAAACAAGAGACCAATAAGACAAAAAGTACAAAAACAAAGCAAAATGAACCAGAAGCCCGAATACACCATTGAGTTCATTTTGTGTTTGCCAACTATTCCAGGGCATGGGGCCTATCCTGGAGTGTGATTAATATACCCAGTGACACTCCACTGGAGAAAGCTGATTTTCCTTTTGCTGGTGGGTATCGATTGCAGATAACTTCTTGGTTAGGAGTGGTACCCTGTGTCTACTACCCCCTCGCAGTGCTGGGACCCTGTCTGACTTGAATTGTGTAGTTCTTGTGTGTGCTGCCACAGCCTGTGAGTTTGTGTGTGCATCAGTCCTGCTGTGTCTGGAAGACACTGTTTCCTTGGAGTTATCTTTCCACCTCTTCTTTGGCATAGATCCCTGAGCACTGAGAGAAGGGGTTTGATAGATAATGACATCTCATTTATGACTGAGTTCTCCAAAATCTTACTCTGTGAACTTTGTCCTGATGCTAGTCTCTGTGTTAATTCCCATTTACTTGCAAGAAGCTTCTCTGATGTGGGTTCAGTCAGGCACTGATCTTTGGGTATAGGCGTATGCCATTAGGAGTCATTTTTTCTGCTATGTTCTTTTAACAGAATAATAGTATTAGGCTTTCCCTAGACTATCAGTATCAGATTCTTGGCCACTTTAGCAGTGTCAGGTATGGGTTTCATCTCCTGTGCTGGGCCTTAAATCCAATAAAAACAAGTGTTACTCCCATAACGTGTGTGCCACTACTGTATCAGTGTGTCTTGCAGGCAGGCCACTGTTGTAGTTCTCACTGTTTGTAGTTGAGTGATAGTGATGATTACTTTTCTTCTCTGGTAGTGTACAGGGTGCCTTGCAACCATGAATGCTCCAGTTTAATACCATAAACAAGTGTTATCTTCAGAAATAGGGCCTTACCTCAGGTTGTTAAAAACCACCAGCAGCCCGTAAAATGTTTGGCAGGGAGGGTCCATAGGACAGCTTTTTGCCAAGGACTCTACAAGTTGTAACCCGTTCCTGGCACTGAAGGTTTTGCATGGTGGAATAAGATGTCTAATTGGGGCATTGTTGGCAGATGCTGCTTGTTCATTTCCCTAGTTGCCCAGACCCGAAATAACCACACAGAAAGTGTATTAATTAAAACACTGCTTGGCTAATAACTTAGGCATATTGCTAGCTAGCTATTATATTTTAAATTAATCCAACTCTATTAATCTGTGCATCCCCACGTGGTTGTGGCCTACTAGTAAGGTTCCATATGTCATCTGGCATCTGTCTTCTGCCATGGCTACATGGCTTATCCCTGACTTCGCCTACTCTCTCCTCCTCTGTCTGCATGGAATTCCCACCTTGCCCTGTTCTGTGCTGCAATAGAGCCCAGAGCAGCTTCTTTATTAAGCAAAGGTATTCACAGCATACGGAGGGGAATCCCACATCAGGGCATTGTCTTTCCTATTATTTGACTTCATTTAGATCCTTTCACACGTGTATATATTTTAGGAAATTTCTCTACTAGTAGGTTTTCATATGTATAGGGACTGGTATTAGCTCAGGACCCGAAGACCAAGCTCACGGCATAAAGGGGATTTATTTGCTCCAGGGGGACAGAGGTCAGGAGATAGGGAACAAGGGAGAAGGGGAAGGGAACAAAGGAGAGGGGAAAGTGGTATTTGTCCCAGAGGGGTACAACAAAGGACTGCCTCTGGATAGAGAGGAGACAGATACGGCCCATAGACAAGTGGTGCTTTATACAGGTGAAGGGGAACCCTGTGTTAGGATGAGGTGTTTGATTTTAATTAGCCATGTTAATGAGGTGAGCCAAAGGGGAATGGGGCCTGCCAGAGACGTGTTTGCTATGCTCAGGCTGACTCAAGTCCCTTCAAAATGGTTTTTCAAAAGGCCTTCAGTGTAGCCTGTCCCTCCCTATCCCATGCTTTACCCTGCCCCCACCCTGTAATGACTAGTCTTCTGTCAACCTGACACACAAACTGGAATTATCTGAAAGGAGGGGAACTTAATTGAGAAAATATTTCTGTTAGATCCAGCTGTAAGGCATTTTCTTAATTAGTTACTGACTGGAGAGGGCCCAGCCGTTGTGGGTGGCTCCATCTCTGGGTTGGTGGTCCTGGGTTCTGTCAGAAAGCAGAATGAGCAAGCCATGGAAAAGCAAGCCAGTAAATAACACCCTTCCATGACCTCTGCATCAGATCCTGCTTCCAGGTTCCTGCCCTATTTGAGTTCCTGTCCTGACTTCCTTCAGTGCTGAACAGCAATGTGGAAGTATAAGCCTAATAAACCCTTTCCTCCTGAACTTGTTTTTTGTTTACGGTGTTTGTCACAGCAGTAGGAACCCTAACTGAGACACACACTCTCCCCATTTAGTCCTCTTGTTCGAATTCTCTTTTATCTCTCCATAACCCTATATTCTATTTCCTTTTTCTTGGGACATTTTCCCCCTGGCCCTTTACTAGTTACCTACTTCTGTGGTTATATAGATTGAAGTACACATATCTAAAACATCAACATAGAAAACATGCAATATTTGCCCTTTGTGTCTGATATACCTTACTAAGGAAGATTTTTTTAAAGCTCCATCCATTTATTTGTGAACTTTTTAACAGATGAATACTACTCCATTGTGTAAATGTACCACAATTTTTCACTCATTCATCAGTTGATAGATATCTGATTTCTGGCTATTGTGAGTAGAGCATCATTGAGCATGAGTGAACAAGTTATCTCTGCGGTAAGAGGTAGAGCTTGTTGGTCTATGTTCAAGAATGGTATGTATATAGCTGGTCCTTGAGGTAGACTGATTTTCAGTTTCCTGAGGAACCACCACACTGATTTCCATAGTGACTGGACCAGGAGATTCACATGGGAGAGAGTTGAAGGGACTGCCCATAGTAACAGTGGAGGAAGACCCCAGAATGGCTACAAGAAGCAGGCAGAGAAGGTAGCACACCCACTCCAGATGCTGCTCCAGTACCATACTTAAACATGAGGATGAGATGCTTTGTTGAAAGTCATCCATGTTCTCAGCACTTGACTTGTCAATGATGTACTTCTAAAATCCTTACTTTCCCTTTGGCACTTGGATTAATTTTGAGTAGCTTCTGAGGGCCTACAGAGAATCCCTGTGAATTTTTAAAGAAAATACAAAGTATTTTCTTCCCTCTGGTGGACATGCAGTAGATTGCCCAAATTACTGTTCTGTTAGATGCCCATGTAGATACCAATGATTTCCAAGGCTCACTCATGGCCTTTCTCATGAGACCACTGAAGGGGGTTGTGAATCCTCAGGGAAGCCAGGCTGTCACTCAGACAACTTGTCATCTTATGTTATTGAGGAGTACTTTTATAATAGTGCCAAATTTTCTTCCTGCATAGATATGCACTTCTTAGCTGTACTTTTCAAATTGTGTAGACAATCCAGCGAGTGCTAACACAAGAGGCAGGAATGGGTTATCTCTTAGGGAAGCTGCATGGTGGTGGTGATTGTGTGTGATGAGAAGTCCTGTGCAAAGGTGGGGCCACATTGCCAGCCTGTTCAGGGTAAAAGTGACGGCCTGTAGCAGTTCTTCCCAATAGAGCAGTGATGTGTTCCCTTTGAAAAGGGCAGTTGGAGGGGTGAAGGTTCTCTGTGCTCATTCTTATTATTGTCTTTTTTTGATAGAATTTAAAAAATCCCTCTAAGGTGGTAGTTTTATAAGATGGAGGTGAGCCAGAGTCTTTAGTTACTGCTGGGAGTGTGAAGGAGAGCCTGTGTGGTCTGCCTATAGTCTGTTCCACCTTCTGTGCTTTCAGTTACTGTACACTGGAAGTATTCAGTGGAAGCATCCTCAAATGAACAAAACATAATTTGAGCTGTGCACTGCTCTCTGTTGTTACTGCAGTGCGAATGTTCAAGTGACCCTTATGCACCAGCTTAGGGGACCTCACAGTGCCTGTTGCCATCCTTCCCATGTCATCTCACGTAGACACTGTGTGAACACATGTCAGTACCTAGGTGGGGCAGATACATACAGTACAATAGGGCGTTCTGAGCAAGCACAGCCACGGAACTTCCACTGCAGCATATATGATAATCTTTGTTTTATTAGTCCTGTGGATGCTGTTTGACGTGACCACAGCCTTCTTGAGTCATCACTGCCAGCGTTGCCCTTGAGTAGTCCTAGCCTGTTTCCTTGCATAGCTGTGCAGCAAAGCACAAATAGGTAAAACCTTAAGTAGGTTCTTGAGCCCTATGTAGTCTTTACCATCGAACTCTTTCTCCAGGGATCTATTTCTCCCTTTCAGATTATCTTAAGAAAAACCAGGTACATCCCAGAGATGATATAGATACTTTTACCTAATCCATAAATACATCTCTTTGATTCACATTTTGGGAATCCAACTGGTTTTATTGCTACCTAGGACCACACTTTGGTCATTCTCCAGTAGATTTTGTTCTGTATAATTTCAGATCCATCTGCCTCTCTTATGCCTATCATGTGGGACCAGTTTTCAAACACTAGAACCCAGCTATAAATGGCTCCATGTTATCTGCTGTTTCAGAAATCTATTAGAGTTTGTGTAATGTATCTCCCACATAAAAAGGAGAGACCCTTGTAAATGTTCGCACATGATTTTAAATAGTTAACATGCATTAGTTTTACATAGAAACGGGCTTATTGTAGCATTTTGTCCTTTATATGAGTTTTAAGACATGGAGATTATATGACCTGTCTGTGACTGCCTCAATTTAGCAATGCCTGCACATGCAGATTGTCTGCAGTAGGTAGCCACACTTTACTTTTTCTTCAGCTAGGTAATGTACGCATGGGATTAGTTTTAATATTCTTTGGATTTCTTATATTTTAAAATACTTCTGTTTTTTGTGCATTCCACAATAAATGTATGGAGTTGAGAATTAGTTAATCTGTTTTATCTTGGTCCGGCTGAGAGCATGTGGGAGCACACACTGAAAGAGTGTTTTCAGGTAAACTATTTCACAAACTATGTCAAGAAATGTTCTCTTTTTATAGAGTCATTTCATTTCTGGTAGTTGAACCTAGGAAAATAAACTGGGATGAAAGTTAATGCAGAAAGCTGTTCCCCAGTAACATTAGCAATAGCGGTGAGACGTGGAGAGGAAGGTGGCATGTCTACTAGTTACCGCTGTTTCCTCTGGACTGAATCTCTCCCTCCCGGAGAAAGAAGGAAGGTACAGAAGACTTAGGAAGCTAACAAAACTCAAGAAACCCAGGAAGTACATACAGTTCAAAATTCTTAAGTCCCTCTCCAAGAAGATATAAGCAGTATACAGCAGATAGATGAGACTCTGGAGTGGAGCTGACTGTGACTTGGGTGCAGAAGTCCAGAGCTGAAGCCTCCCTTAGCTGTCGCCCAAGCTGGGGTGGGCTCTTCAGTGCTGCACTGCCCATGCTCCTGTAAGTCCAAAAACTCATTACTTCACCATCCTGGACTTGGTGGAATCATTATTAGATCTGTTGTTGATGGTCTTGTTTAGTGTGAACAGAAGCTTGTTCCCATGTCTCTAGGGAATATCTTGCAACTCATTTAGAAAGAAAAATGTAAACCTGTTTGAAATTTTATATATGATCATTTCTTCTACTAGATTAACTTAAAAAATTAAAACACAAGTTTAATTAGATTCAACTATACAGTCTATTGAAATATTTGAACATCCTTATGTGTAAGGACTACTAAGGAGGAATGAGAGGGAGTGACTGCAAAGGGAAGGGGTGGTGATGCCACTGTAACAGGTGACATTCCAGGTCTCTGCCCAGTGAGTGGGAATGACCTCTAGCCTCTCGCTGCATCTCTGAAAAGAGTTCTCAAGAAGTTCTCTTTGTCCCAAATAAGGCATCAACAACAGAACAAATAAATGATCCCACCAAGTCCAGGATGGCGAATTAATGAATTTGTTGGATTTACTTACAGGAACACTGGACAGGGGGAGTTGACCACAGGAGCATGGGCATCACTGAAAATCCCACCCCTGTAGTGATTCGGGAGCAGGCCTGCTTTTCGTCCAGCCCGGCTCCCACACGGCTAGCTTTACCTCCGAAATAACAACACACAAATTGTATTCATTTAAGCACTGCCTGGCCCATTA
>LOEQ01002074.1:125086-144566 GCA_001685075.1 Bramus lutescens | reverse complement strand
CCAGGCTGGCCTCGAACTCACAGAAATCCACCTGCCTCTGCCTCCCGAGTGCTGAGATTAAAGGTGTGTACCACCACCGTCTGCCTGGTGCGGCTCTAGGTTTTAACTGGTAAGAATTTGGTATGCAAAAAAAAAAAAGGCAATTTGGTATTCACTGGTCCAAATGGCCTGGTGTGTGAATGTATTCTCAAGGTGAAAGAGAGCAGAGATTATTATCTGCTCTGGAGGCAGGCATGATGATGGGACATCAAGAGGGCAGGATGGGTAGGACCCCACCTCCTGCATCATCTTCCTGGAGTGACTGTCAAGCCCACCCCATGCATGTCCTTTAGTCCTCCTGTATTATTGGAATGCTCTTTTGTTTGCTCGGCACGCATAGATAGACAAAGCTGGTGGAACCCATGATACCCATGAGGAACCCAGCCGGAGATGCTGAGTGCCACCCCTGAGTCACAGCCGTGAGTCACTAGCAGCCTTGGCAGGAATGCATGCTTCCTGACCCCTGCTCAGCTCCTCACTCCCCACCAGCAGTGCACAGAGACTGGACTGTGAACCCCCACTCTGTTGTCCATGGCCTTGGGTGTGCACCGATGTCCTCTGCCTGGCTACAGACCTATGTCTGCCTGGGTTGCTTTTCACCCTTCCTTGTCTCTTGCAGGGCTACCTGGTGGGCCAGGCCCAGTTACAGGAGAACCTGTGGCTGCTGGCCTACTTTGTGGTGCTGGTTGTGTCTGTGGTGGACTGGACCATTTCACTGAGCCTGGCTTGTGAGGAGGTAGGTGGCGTGGCAGCTCCGAGACTGAGGCAGCCCTGTGGGTA
The DNA here is from genome assembly GCA_001685075.1 of Bramus lutescens. Classification (NCBI taxonomy): domain Eukaryota; kingdom Metazoa; phylum Chordata; class Mammalia; order Rodentia; family Cricetidae; genus Bramus; species Bramus lutescens. The sequence continues at coordinate 143,747 of LOEQ01002074.1, read as the reverse complement.
TGATGTACAGGTGCAGCTGAGCCCTGAGCCATGTGTCCATCTGCCCAGTGCTGTCCATGTCCTGGAGTGCCTTGGTTTCCCCCATTGTAGGAAAGGTACTGGGGCTTGGCAGCCAAGGTTTCCCCTATGGTATCCCATTGGTGAGAGGACCTGGAAGCAGGGTCCAAGTTGCTGTGACTCCTTATCCTTCAGGTTGCATTGAACTCACCTGGTCAGGTCCCTTATAAGAGAGCCATCCCAGGGCATCACTGTGCCCATAGCTGTTGAGCTTAGCCCTAACAAGCCTCATCCACTGACTCAGCACTGACCATAGTGCCGTGCTTCCGAGGAAGCACCCGGGACCCTGGGAGGTAGTGCAGGCACCGAGGCAGGGGCAGGTTGGTTGGGCCTTCGTGGATCTGTTAGTATGTGATGGGAAGATGGGTGGGAACTGAATAGAGGGACTAAGACTTAGTGGGGCCTAGAGGGCTGATGGGAAAAAACACTTGGAATCCTAGCTGCAGAGCTGGCTTGTCTGCCCTTTGGGTGGGTCCTGCCTGATAAGGACAGCTGGTGATGGGAAGGAGGGAAAGCTTGTTTCTCACCACCTGCCTGCAGCCTCCCCCAGGCCCCACGGGGAGCTGATGGGAGAGAGTGGTAGGTGGTGAGTCCCTGGCCCCGTACCCAACAGATACTGGGGGGGCACTGAGGCACAGTTCTACAGCTATTTGGCACCTTCTACTTCCCATGTGTCGTCCCCCTCCATCCCCCGTAAGATGCAGCTTCTCTTCTGATTGAGGAAGAGGCGCCCATGCCTTCCTGGAACAGGAGGGAGATAGCCCTACAGCCATCATTTCTCACTGAAGCTTCCCATGGGTCTCTGCACCTGGCTGGTTCCTAGCTGTGCCTCTTCCAGGGGTTCTTATGTACTGCCAGGAGGGAGGAAGATGAGAAAAAGAAGCTCCACCCAGTAAATGAGCCAGGGTTGGGGCACAGAGTGGCCTGGCCACCTACGTAGTCTATATAATGTCCCTCCACAGCCTGCTCTTGTCACTGTGTCTCATCTTTGTTTTGCTGGCCAGGTTTGTCATGGATACTGAGACCTTTACCCCTAGAGCTGGATTCTCTAGTTCTGCCTCCCCTTCTCCCCCATAGCTGAGTGCTGTGTCAGCCCTTCCAGGGCCTTGTGCATGCTGGGCAAATGTTCTGCTGAGTCACTCCCTGGCCCCACAGCTATAGTTTTCCCTGGAGGACTTGGGGGCCTCCTTATCACTCCTGAGTGGCAGTGTCCTGTTCTGTGCTCTGGAGTTGATTATTTGCCCTTTGGACAAGTCAGGGTTTCATGTGGTGGGACCAGTGTGTGTCCTAGGTGGCTTCTGCCTTTGGAAGTGGGTACTTCCAGACTAATAGGGCCCAGCATGGCAAGATGAATGTAGACATGTGGTCACTGAAATCCTGCTTCATGAGCCTGAACCCTCAAACTCTGGACCCTTCCTGCAGGCTCCAGATCTGGTAGCCACAGGACAGGAGGGTTCCTCTGCCTTCTAGTGGCATGTGTCATACTGAGCTATTTCCAGGCTGTAGGGTGGGGGTGCTTGGCGAGACACTGTGGACAGAAGGGCTGGGCTTAACTGACACGGCTGTCTGTCCAGGGATGGAACGGTGTCCTACATGGGGAAGGTCCCACACTGCCATCTCTCACCAGGAGCCATGTAGGGCCTTATGCTAGGCTCTGCTTCTGCAGAGTGAGTGTGTCGTTGGCCCTAGATAGAGCCTTCACCCCGTCCTGGTGGCTACTTCATGTGTAGCTGAGGTCAGACACTCAGGGTGTTTGTAGGACCTGCCGAGTTGATATGCTGGTTACATACTTCTGGAGCCTGAACCCCAGAACCCTGTGCCTGTTTGGAGGGACCTGTCCCCATAGCCCTCCAAACTCCTTGTTCTCAGTCCTTCAGCTCTTTCCATGACATTCTCTGCTCTCGGAAATTGTGTTCATTTAGCAGGACCCCTGCCTGCCACCTTTCTGAGGGACTTTCCCACCTAAGGCTGTCATGTCACTCAAGGTCCGTCTCTGGTTAGGTGGCTGTGTGACTCAGAACCTCTGTAGTCATCAGGGCCTTCTTGAAGCACCCCCACAGATGCTGTGTGGCTTGATGGGGAGGGCCAGGCAACTGGCCTGCTTTGCCAGACCAGGTTTGGCTTCTGCCCAATTAAGTCCTCATGGTAGAATGGGTGACATAAGGTCTGCCAGGCACTAGTGGTTATGGCCGCATGCACTGTCTGTCGCCGGGTGCTTGCTTCCACTTTGGGATCTGGATTCTGATTCTCAATGTCGCCACCTTTGGAGATGGTCGCCTGGCTGTGTTTTCTCTCATCCTCAGTCTGTGGCATTGCTAGGCCCACACAGCCAGCAAGATCATAAGTAGCCTTTGTGTCCCTGTATGACTGGAGGTGGTCCAGGCTCCGGAGGACTGGAGACCTGGGTTCTGGCCTGCCAACTATGGATGGTATGTGGTGGTCCAGGGAGCTGAGGACACTGACCTCTCAGTCACGGGAGCCAGGCAGGGCATCCGGGTTGGACCAGAGCCCTGAGCAGTTTTCTGGTTGTTGTGGTTCTTGTTGTCCTCTCATTCTGTTCCAAGCTTCTGTGTGAGCGCAGCCCAGGAGGACCAGCAAGTCCTCACAAGGGTCCTTTAGGATCCTGTCATGTGTAAGTGCACATGGGCCGTTGTCCTGTGTTACCAGGTGCTAGAAAGAGGCTGCTGATAGGCCTTGTGACAGGTGCTGTGGTGGAGAGGAGCAGGACAGTGAGCGGGGACAGGAGCATCAGGCCAGGATGCAGGAATGCTGCGAGCTGTCAGCTGTGGCCAGCAGGCCTAGGACGGCTGAAATGGTTGGCAGGACTACTCACTCCCTTCTCCAGGCTCTGGGATCCCTAGAAGGAAGGTATACATGGTCCTGGTTCAGTGGCTGGCTTCTTGTCTTTTAGTCCCTGCGGGTACGCCGGTCACTCCGTCCCTTCTTCCTGCTTCAGAATTCCTCCATGATGAAGAAGACCCTGAAGTGCATACGGTGGTCACTGCCAGAAATGGCCAGGTGAGCACTGGGGCTGGAAGCTGTAAGCTCTGCCAGAGGGACCAGAGGGTAGGCCCGCTCCTATGTGGGTATGGTTGGGGCAGCCCTCTGGGTACTCCCAGCCCAGCATCCTGCAGGAGTCAGTGGCCAGTGTTTGGGGTCCTGGTCAGACCTGGTCAGACACTGTAGACTCATACCTACCATACCCATTGCTGAGTTGAGCAGATGCCCCATTTCTGGTCTCTGGAGTCTCCCATTGGTTGGCTGCACCTGCAGCTTTAGTTAAGCTGCCTCCTGTTTGCAGCTGTGCTGACCTGGAAGCCCTGTAGCTCTTGGGTTCAGCGCTATGGAGCTTCAATTACCCAGCCTTCTGCCAACCCTCTTGACTCCTGCCAGAAATATCATCCATGCCCTTCCTCTGCTTCCAGTCCCTTCTCTGGTAGGGCAACTGCCTGTCTGGCCTCAAAAGATAGAAGTGACCTCTGTCCTCTGTGTCCTGGTCTCTGGCTGGCATGTCCCTCGGGTTGTGTCCCACCACAAACAGAGGATCCAGGGTAGACCTGGCTTCAGGTCCCTGTCCCAGGGCTAAAAATACTCTGTGTCTCCAAGGAGAGGAGGGAGCACTGTGCTCATACCCGAGGGCATGGGCAGGATGTTGTCATGCCTCTTGGGATGTGTGGCCTGTGCTATGCCAGGCTGAGCACTACCCTTCCTCCCAGTGTCGGGCTGCTGCTGGCCATCCACCTGTGCCTCTTCACCATCATTGGCATGTTGCTGTTCACCATTGGTGAGAAGGTGAGTATGGCCTTGGCTGTAGGTGAGGCTCATAGGCCCTTGGCCTGCAAAGCCTACCTGGTCTGGAGTAACCAGGGTGACCAAGGGTGACAGACCAGGAAGTGGGTCATGACACCTCTTGAGGGGCTGTCTCTGTATGTCCAAACTTCCCATCACTGAAGCCTTTGTCCACCCCTGTCCTCAGTGCTGGTGACCTTCTCCATGTCCCTGTATGACAGGCTCTTCACAGAGGGTGTCTTGAAGAGTCCTTTCCAGTCTGATTGTGCCTCAGCCAGGGCTGCCCTTCCTGGTGCCTGCTCCAAGCCCCAGCAATGCTTGGCTAAGTTCCTGGCCTCTGACTCTGGGCTCCTGCCCTGCCCAGCTGCAGTTGAATCTTTGACCCTAGCAATTTGATGCCATGGAGAGGTGTCTACCTGTCTATCTGTGGGGACATCTGCCTTGGTTGATCACCTATGAGTTCTGTATGTCTTGCCTCACATCTAGCAAGGGTTATGTCCAGGCCAGATCACTGTCCTCCAGCATGGTCCATCCTGCATTTCTGTATCTGTTGGGGGGTGGCTGGTGTGATCACAGCGGGTCACCTCGTGACATTGAGGTGATATAATGGAGTTGTGCTGCCAGGGCGGGAGAAGGCAAGATAGTACCTTCCAACCATAGGGTGCTGGGGTGGTCCTGTGTGTTCCAGCATGTGAGTGTCTCTGTACATGTGTGCCTGTCATGGCTGCATGACTCTCTGGATAACTCTTGTCTGTGGGCGATTCAGGACATGTAGTGTGGGTGTGTCCAGAGGGTTTCCCAACCCTGTAACTTCTTATGACATCTGTGTCTTCCACCCTTAGTCATTTGTGGCATGTGCATGTCTGTGAGTCTGTGTTTGCCATTTGTATGCCTGCCTGCCTGTGTCCTATGTATTGTGTGTCTGTTGATGTCTCTCTGTGTACATGTCTGTGAGTGTCTCTTTGTGTATATGTGAGTATGCATGTCTGTGTCTGGGTGTGTCTCCGTGTCTATGTATGAGTGTGTTTCTGTGTGTCTCTCTGTGTGTATGTCTGTTGCATATCTTGGGTATGTCTCCATGTATGTATATGGCTATGTCTCTATGTACAAGTCTGGATGTGTCTCCATGTCTGTGTCTTTGTGTTATTTCTGTGTCTTTGTGTAGTATGTCTCCATCTCTGTTTGTGTCTTCATGTGTCTAGCGAGTGCCTGGGTCTATGTATCATGCCTGTGGTGGACAGGGGCAGGGACTGGACTGCCTTCCACACTCCTGAGACTTGTGTGTGACTGTCATAAGACTGTGCCCACTGCTGTTTCTCAGAGCCCGGGCTAAGCAGGCAGGCAGTGTGGGGGCTGGCAGTGGCTAGAGCCTCAACTGTAAGGTGAATGTTGGGGCCTTTCCCCAAGAGTGCTATTTCCAGAGCTACCAGAAGATTCCTCCTACAGACTGGGTTTCTGCCCCGGGAAGGGGAACCAGGCTGAGCAGGATGAGGGTTGTGTAATTGAGGGTGTCTTCCTGTCATGGTCATGACAAGCATCCCGGGGTCTTGACAATCATCCTCTTCCCTGTCTTCTGTTGTAATGGGGAGGATGTGAGGACCGACCCGTGCTGAGTTCCTTGTCCTTGGTTATCTCCAAACTTGCCAGCCTGGCCTGGGGAACAGGTTGAAAGCCTGCTACATGTCCCCCATGGCCCAGCCTGGTGTCTCCAGGCTTTAATAGCTGAGGACACAGTAGCTAACCTCGTCTGAGCCCGTCTATAGCTGGCTTGCTTGATATCCACATCTTCCTCGCCACATGGTGCTAGATTTGGGGCATGTTTTCCCTAGCATCAGTGCTGTCATTGTACCTCACGGGCTGTGTGCCCCATCAGGGCTGTGGCCATGTGTTGGCAGTGAGCTGGATAGGAACCAGGTCCCCATAGTCAGGGTGCTCCCTCTGCTGCTGCAGGCCCATGGCTCAGAAGAGCCTACACAGCTTGTGGAAGGAGTAGATTTGTGGGGCTGCTGCAAGAGACCTCCTGGGAGAAGGGCCAGGCTGGGAGCTCCTGCCTTGGAGGTTTCTCATTCTCTTGTCCCCCAGCCTTAGTTGCCTTGTCTGGAAACTGACACAGGTGCTAGAACCTTCCTCAGCCAACATAAAACCTTCCCTGAGCTCACTCAGTGAGTTAGGGGATTGATTTAGGCCCTGGAGGGCTACTTCAGTCCTCTCATACTGTCCCTGGGAGATGGCTTGTCCTCTGGGTTCCTTAGCTGAGCAGTGTCTCCTGTCCTCCACCCCTGGTCATTTGTGGCATCTGTTACCACTAGTCAGTCACTCATGGGTGGCAGTGCTGTTTTGTAGATGAGACAAGTGGGTTCTACGGTTAGTGCTTGTCCTGGATCCTGTGTGGCAGGGAGACTGCATCAGGTGGCTATTTGCTGGGATGTTGGTGGAGCTGGCCTTTGGGTGGCAGGAGGAACTTGTCTTTGAAGATGTTTTAGGAAAAAGTTGGTTCTGTGTGTATGCGGTCTGCTTCCTGTATGTCACCGGCCCTGTTTGCATTGCCACCCATTTTCTGGCTGGAGCCTGCAGCTTGGTAGGCACAGGGTAGCTCTAGGAGACAACCCTGAGTTCAGGAGCCTGGAGTCGAGGTTTCTGTGAGGTGGATACACTGCCTGTATTTGCTGCCCTCTGTGTCACGGCGGACAGAGGAGTCCAGGCATGTCTACCCCTGCTGATTGCTGTGGTAAGCCACAGCTCTGTGGATAAGGCCTCTGAGTGCCGTGAGTGACCAGGAGCAGTCAGTCTCTCCAAGGGGTCCCACCCTGATCATTAGAGACACCCCACTACCCTGTGGCAGCTTCCTTAAGGCCACACTTTCCAGTCTGGGTCTTTGCTCATCCTGCCCCCAGCTCTTCCTCACTGTACACACAGCTCCAAGGAGGCTGACTGGTCCTTCATGTTGTTCCTTGGCTGCCAGGCTGCTATGCTCAGCTAGGCTGGCTCAGGGTTTCCTTCTGGATAGGCCATGGTGGTCAGAAGCCTGTGTGTGTACCTTCAGGCCCTGAGTTCAAAGCCTGCTGGGAAGTGATGGTCAGATGCAGGTCAGGGGTGCTTACCCCACTCCCACCCCTAACCTCTGTGTGATCCTGGCTGTGGGTCTGAGGGGGAGCTGTGTCAGACTAGACCTCAGCTGGGGGACAGAGGCTCAGGTGGCTCCCTCATCTGCTCTTAGGATGAAGCGCAGAATGAGGAGAGGCTGACCTACTTCCAGAACCTTCCAGAGGCGCTGACCTCACTCCTGGTGCTACTGACGACTTCCAACAACCCAGATGGTGCGTGTGGAGTGTGGGAGCTGGTGCGAGGGGCAGAGAACCTGGCCTGGTGCATGGGGAGTGTGGGAGCTGGGGAGGGGCAGAGGGGCAGAGGGGCAGAGAGCCTGGCCTGGGAGGGCCGCTTGGGATGCTGAGTTGTGGTGCCTGCCCTGAGTGTGTGAGCACTTTTCATTAGCATGGGGATATGATACTGGGGTCTCCCTCTACCTTTCCTCTCACCCCTTTGTGTTCTTGGTCCCTTCCAATCCCTTCTTTCTCTTTTGGTTCCCTTTGTCTTTACTCCTTGGGGACACCCGAAGTGTTTGGCAGTATGTGGTGCAGTGGCCTTGGTCAGTGGTTCCTGTGGTGGCCTCTCTGGGGCCTGGCCACACTTTCTCTCACCACCCAGGCCTGCTGTGAGCTGTGTGCCATGCAGGAGCACCAAGTGTAAGAGATCCCAGGTCTTACCTGGCCGTGGTTGGGTGCCGCCAGGTCCTCCAACTGCTCTAGTATGGGCTGTGCCTGGATGGGAAAGCTGCAGTCCTGATATCTGCTGGTCTTATCCTGGTCTCTAGGAGACCTCCCCTGAGGGCAGCCTGCGATTCCCATCCCAGAAGTGCTGTGCACCTGACCCTAAGCCAGTCACTGTAAGGGGAGCTGTGTAGCTTGGGGTGTGGTCATAGGCAGGCCCATCAGTGAAGGGGGGAACCAGTAATGGAACATGAAGTCCTCAGTCCCTCTGGGAAGGCAGATGGTGCAGGATCAGGATGGAAGTGGGGCCAGGTGCTGCAGTGTGTGGTTTAGCCTCTGACTTTCCTTTGTCTCAGTGATGATTCCTGCGTATACCCAGAACCGGGTCTCTGCCCTCTTCTTCATAATCTTCACCTTGATAGGTAAGTGCAGGTGGGTCTGCGTGGACACCAGGCAGGCACTCACCCATGCTCCTCGCCTCCTTCTTCCTGGAACTTTGCCTTCGTCTGCCTGCACCCTGTAACTTCCCCTCCCCCACACCCCTTAACTTGACTTTAACCTGTTTTCACCCCCAAACCTTCACCTTCACCTGACTTCTCAGTGTGTCCCTACCATGTAATTCCACCTCAGCCTCTCCCGCCATAGCTTCACCTCAGCCTGCTCCCTCAACTTGCTCCCAACTTATCCTTCATCTCAGCTTGTCCAGCTGTGGCTCCATCTCTGCTCCCCACCCTGCTATCTTTACCTCACCGCACTCCCCAGATACTTCGTTGCTCTGTCCTGTCTCCTCAGCATGGCCCCTCTGGATACCACTGACACATCCTTCATCCCAGCCTAGCCCACTCCTGTAGCTTCACCCCAGTTCTCCATCCTGCACCCACGTATGCCCCCATGCCACCTGTAACTTAACTCAGTCTGTTCCCTGCCCCAGCTTCATCTTAGCCTGCCCTCTCTGCTCTTCCCCCATGATGGGCAACAGTTGCTGCCCCTGTCTGTCTTCCTATCCGTTACTAGGGATGCTTGGCCTTACCCATTGGGTGGACATGGATGCAGGAGTCTGGGGTTGTGTGTGTCCCCTGTTATGAGGCAGAAGGGAACTCTGGGAATGTGACCGTGGTTGTTCATCTTGTGCTCCTGGCCACCATGTCCAGGCTGGCTGAGACCCTTGAGCCTGGGGACGGTTGTGGTGTGCTGCTGCAGGCTCTGCCCCACTGGCCTCTGGTCAGATGCTGGTTTTGTACTTTCACAGGAAGCTTGTTTCTGATGAACCTGCTGACGGCCATCATCTACAATCAGTTCCGTGGCTACCTAATGGTGAGCCACCCTGAGCCCTGCTGGGCTGTGCCAGAGCTGGCCCCAGAAGCCAAGCAGGGTTGGGCCCTGAGTCACTTGACCCTGGTGGGACAGGGAGCTGGCTTGCCACTGCTTGTGGACCAGCTCAGACACAGTCTCTGCAATGGGTCATTTCAGGAGCATAGGTATTGCCATGGCTACCCAGGGTTTTCTTCCCTGCCTTTTCACACCAAGAGGAAAACACCCAGGGGTTGCAGCTCCTGGGGTGTCTGATCTGCACCCTAAATACACAGAAAAGAAATGCACACCTTGGAGGCTTCTATAGTGAACTGTGGTCAGCAGCCATCCCTGCCTTGCCATGGCTGGGCTCCGTCCTTTGAGGACTGTCCCCTTTAGAGGTGTCCAAGGAGTAAAGGGCTGGCTCCCTAGGTTCCCCCTTAGCACACTCCCCATGGCAGGGTGGACGAGGATAGAGATGTGTGTGTGAACTGCCAGAGCTAGGTGTTCAGAGTCATCCTCTTTACAGAAGTCTCTACAGACCACGTTGTTCAGGCGGCGGCTGGGGGCCCGTGCGGCCTATGAAGTCCTTGCATCCACGGCAGGGCAGACTGGGGCCACCCCTGAGGCGTGAGTGCTAGGTGGGGTCCTCCTTCTGGGAAGGGGAGCTGGGTGCTCACTAGGGGTTTCCCGAGTAGCCCCTGCTGACTGGCGCCAGACTGGATAGTCCATCTGGAGCTGTGTAAAGTGCCAAGCCCTTAGTGCTTCCGTTATCCTGTTTACTAAGGCAGGCATCCACACTGCCAGGTGGGCAGAGAAAGGAGACAGACAGCTCTGGTGTGACACTGAGAAAGTTCTGGGCTTGACCGATCAGTGGCAGCAGAGCTGAGATCACCAGGGGCTCACCCCATGTTGGCAGCTCACCAAGTCTCCTTTGCATGCAGCAGGGTGGATTCATAGCCAAGTTCAGGCTGGGGCAACTGGTGCTGGACATGCTCACTGGGGTGGGGTTTCTTTGCCACAGAGTTGGGGTAAATCCTGAGGACTTTCTGCGAGTACTTCAGAAAACCCAGCTGCACAAAATCTTCAAAGAGGCCATCATGCAGGTTGCTGCTCCTCTTGGGTCTGCCCCAACTCTTGTTGGGTGGGTCATCAGCCCAGTGCTCACCGCCCATGGGTTGGGAGGGGTCCAGGCATTGGGCATTGCTCTCCCATTGCCAATGGCAGACCAGGCTTTTCTTCTACAGAAGCTGCTTTCCTATGAAGGCCGCCCGATGCTGGCTGATGAATTCCAGAAACTCTTCGATGAGGTTGACAAGGGTGTGATCAAAGAGGTAACTAGAGCTGGCCTGTGCCACCTGTCCAGTCTGGGCTAGTGGGGTTCCATTTCCCATTGTTTCTAATGACCCCTGCCAGGACTTGCCTGCCCTGGGGTCCCTGGGTTGGCAGTGGGAATCCTTTGGCTCTTAACAATTTGGGCTGAATTTGTTGGCTGGAGACATATATCATTTGGGGAAATGGCCTGGGCAAGCCTGACCAGAGGAACATTCCACAGCATTCTTCTGTCAGAAACAAAGTCCTTTGGCCATTCCTCTGGGAGGTCTAAATGCCGCCCCTTTCCAAGGCCTTCGCCTATCACTCTTGACTCTTGTGCACTGTCCCTTGGGAGTCTTGGCTTCCACTTCGGCCCCAGTCAGAGGACGAGAATGTCTGCATGTTCCAGTGTGGGATTCTGGGGTGAGCAGCCTTGCCCAGCATAGCTCAGGTACCCAGGCAGGCAGAGGGACTATTGTTCCTGCCAGCCCGCCCTGAGAGGACCAGGGCAGGTCCCGGGGCTGGACAGGCTAAAGTGGGGTCAGATGTGTCCTGCTGCTTCAAGCCTTGGCAGTTCCAGGGCTGTGTGACCTGGCTGCTCAGCCTGCCTTAGGACACACCTTAGCCACAGCAACAGACATTTAATACCTCATATCCTAGAAGCTGGAAGCCCGAGATGGAGACATTCCAGACCCAGTACCTCTCAAGGCCTCTCCGTGTCATCCTCTGTGTGTGTCCCTAAATCATCTTCTTACAAGGACATAGTCATGTGGAATAAGACCCTCCCCAGCACCCCACCTTCACAAAGTCAGTCACCCTAGAAAGGCAGTATCTACAAATGCATCACATTCTCTAGGAGTAGGGCTGGGCTTGGGTGGAGAATTCTGTGGTGCATGAAGGATCAGCCCATCCTGTTAGCTGCCCTGGGAGGGTTGTTGGCTTACGTGACCTAGTTGCCATCACAGGTGGTTGTTTTCAGATCATGTTTTTGTCCTCAGGCCTCCCCAGGCATTCAGGAGGCATGCATTTGTTGCTGATGTCCTTGGGGGTGTTGCTTTTGCCCCCACCTTGGGACACAGGAGTCTGGTGAAGGTGATTTATCATCAGGGAGCACTGTGTATATACTCTGCCATCAGCCCTCTGCTCAGACCAGGTGGGCACTGAGGTGTCAGAGGGTCCCCTCGATTTGGGGCATGTGAAACAAATGCTGTTGGATGCAGACTTGCAGCAATTAGAGCCTGGGAGGCTCAGGTGGTGGTTCCCAGCCTGGGTAGGAGGTCTGCTGCCTCAGGAGGCTGCTGTGAGAATCCATACAGGCTAGGTTTGTTGTCCTTCAGTCTAGGTACAGTCAGACCTGGCAAGAGAGCTGTCTCCACCTAGGTTCTGTTCCTTGGTCTTGCCCGGTGCCTGCTGGGCTGCCCCTTCTCCATATGCTGAGGCTTGCCAACCTCCGGGGAGCCAGCTGTCAAACTTGACTCCTCTCTCTCCCACTGCAGGGGTATTCTGGCATCTACCCACGACGAGGTGTTTCCTGTCTCAGTGCTGCCGAGGAAAGACACACAGACTGTGTCTAGCAATTGAGGCTCAGTAGAGCAGGCTCAGGCTGGGGACAGCCTAGCACTTGAGCCATGTCCTTCTTCTGGCCCCTTTCCCAGCTACTTTTTAGATTCTTTGAGACAGTCTTCCTGTGTAGCCATAGCTGTCCTTGAACTTACTATGTAGCCCAGGCTGGTCTCGAACTCACAGAAACTCACGACCTTTGCTCCAGAATGCTGGGTAGAGTTAAAGTAATGCATGACTGCTCTCGGCTTTCCCAGTTACTTTTCTGCTCTGTGGCCCATGCTGTTACTGGTGGTCCAAGATCTGAAGACTAGGATTGGGTCTTGAGACGTGTGCTCAAATCTGGAAGTTTTGAGAGCCTTGGATCCTTGCCCTGATAGTATGTCACTCTTCCCTCCAAAACTGAGTGAGTGAGTTCAGTTATTTGGGGATTTCTAACTTTAGGGGCAGCCCCTTCAGAGAGGTGCATTGCTGTAGGCTGGTGCTGTGGCAGCTTGCATGATCTACTTGTCTGTCAGCAGAGGGCTGAGTGCATGCTGGTGGGTGCAGGCGCTGTGCAGCTTCCAAAAAGTCCTTCAGTGAATGTAGTCACCACTGTAGATGTGAAAGACTAGAAAACCCCCCTCACTTCCCTCTCCAGAGGCAGCCGCTGTCACGTGGGCACTGGTTGGTTCAGCTCTCAGTTGCACAGGGGTGTATGGCTATGTTCTGCTAAGTTTGAACATGATGGAGGTGCTGAACCTCTCTCAACAAGGTGTCAGTGTGCTTCCAGTAAGGCAGAAAACACAGGGAGAGCGTAAACAAGGCCCCATCCCTAGGAGGAAGTCTCAGATGTGATGAAAGACCTGTGTAGAGAAGGAAGAGCCTTGGGGCCGAGGGACAGTGCCCGAACAAAAATGACCTTAGAAGGGGACCTTCCCCAGCCGGACTCAGGCCTCGGTGGAGAAGTATGGCTCATACCTGTAGAAAGAAGGTGGCCCAGAGCTCTTTGGGGAAGGTTTCCAGACATCGGTGGAGAATGTGGCCAAGATTCCTATGCAGAAGATGTTCCAGATCTCTAGGGAGCAGACCTCTGGCCTGCGTGAGCCAGTGCCGCTCTGTGGGCCATTGGCAAGTGAGAACAGCTGTACTGGGAGTTGCAGGGGCCACATTATCTGCAGCAGAGAGGCCAGGGTGTGCAGAGTGCTAAAGAGCCTCTGGGCAGTCAGCCCCTGCACACCAGCTCACTTGTCAGCAGGTCAGGCTGAAGCTCTAGGTGCCAGGACTACATGTCTGCAGATCACCATGTGTCCTGATGCCACACCACTGCACGATACCTGAAGCTGCAGGGGCTGCGCACTGCTGTCTTGTCTTGCGCCGTCTGTTGAGAGCCACCCCATGCCTGCTGTAGATAGGGATGCTGACAGGCACTGTATTCACAGTGGAGCTGGTGCTGACAGTGAACCAGAGCTGAGAAGTAGTGGCTGCTTTTTGAGGACCCTCCCTAAAAGAGTCATTCTGTTCAGCAGAGTGTGTTGACATCTTCCTGTGGACAGCGCCCCGTGCAGTCCTAGGCATGCTTGTCCCTGATATGGAGTTCATCAAGTTTGAGATCTTTCCATGTGAACCACTCTTGGTGATGAATTCTCTTTCCTGCACCCCACTGGTAGCCTTAACCATTTTTCACTTGGATCTGTCACCTGAAATGTGGCCTTTGCTAGCCACTGAACAAGTCAGTGGTTCCATTTCATCATAGAAACTTATGGTGTATGTGTGGTGGTATTCCTATCCCTGGGTGTAGGTGGAAGTTTCTGTCGTACCAAATAAATACACTGAGGCCTATATTAATTATAAATGCTTGGCCAATAACTCAGGCTCTTGCATTTAAATTGACCCGTATTTCTTATCTACACTCTGCCACGTGGCTTGGTACCTTTTCTCGGTACTGCATGCCCAGCTTGCTTCTCCCTGCATCTGGCAACTCCTCTGATTCTGCCCTTCTTCATCCCAACATCCTTAGTTTGGTTGTCCCGCCTACACTTCCTGCCTGGCTACCAGCCAGTCAGTTCTTTGTTAACCAGTGAGAGTCATACGTACTCACAGTGTACAGAAGGATTATTCCATGGTACCCGGGGGGAAGCAGGAGCATCCTCTCTGCCTCCTTAGGGTGGACTCACGCATATCAGACCGCTCCTGTGGTCTTCTGTGTCAGTCTGCTGTGCCACCTCCCACTCTGTCCCTGTACCTGTGCCAGGGGTGTCACAGGAAGTCATGGACCCCAGAAAACACTGGTCTTGTGAGGCCGCCCTCAACTGCTCTCCACTCTGGATGGCCACAGTGCCCCGGGTTTGTCCCTGTTGTCCTAGCACTTGGTGAGCCAGCTTTAGGAATGTCTCACAAAGTATTGCCCATTCGGTATGCCTTTGCAGTTTTGGTTATTCATTTGTTTATTCATTTGTTTTTGTTTTTCAAGACAGTGTTTATCTGTGTAGCCCTGGCTGTGCTGTATGTAACTCACTCTGTAGACCAGGCTGGCCTTGAACTCAGAGCTCAGAGATCCCCCAGCCTCTGCCTCCCAAGTGCTGGGATCAAAGGCATGCGCCACCACTGCCTGGTGCAATTTTAATTTTTACTATATTTTATGTACTTTTGTGTGATATATGTGTGTACACGCATGCCACAGTGCATGTGTGGGTCAGAGGACTACTTATGGGAAGCTGTTCTTTTCCCACGAGTCCTAGGGGTAGAGCTCAGGTCATCAGGCTCGGCGACAAGGCCTTTATGTGCATGAGGGGTTTGTCTACATGTATGTTATACCTCTTGTGTGCTTGGTCTCTGTGGAGGTCAGAAGAGGGTATTGGGTCACCTGGAACTGGAGTATAGATGATTGTGAAGTACCATGATGGTAATGGGAACTGAGCCCAGATCCTCTGCAAGAGCAGCTAGTGTTCTTAACTGCTGAGCCATCTCTCTAGCTCCCAAGCATGCATCTTGTTTTTTAAACTTTTTTATTTATTTTATGTGTATGGATGTTTTGTCTGCATGCATATCTGTGCATCGTATGTGTTCTGGTGCCTCCAGAGGTCAGAAGAGGGTGTTGTATCTCCTAGGGCTAGAATTATAGATAGTTGTAAGCCACCAAGTGTGTACTGGGAATTGAACTTGGGTCCTCTAGAGAAGCAGCCTGTCCCCTTAACCACTAAGCCATCTTTCCAGTGCCCCCTCCCCCTGCAAGCATACATTTCAAATGACTAATGTGTCATGGTTACATACAGGGCGTTAGACATTTAGATCATTTCTCTATATAAGACCACTGCTATTAAGGCCACTATGATTATGCTCTCGTGTGTTTGGGATTACTTCTGAGGATGTCTCCTGCCTCACCACAGCTCTGAGAGTGTGGCTTCCCTTTGTAGCACCCGCCGAAGCCCCAGTACCGGTCTCCGTTTTTGCAGAGCGTCCAGTTCATCTTCAGTCACCGCTACTTCGACTACCTGGGGAACGTTATCGCTCTGGGAAACCTCCTGTCTATCTGTGTGAGTGGGGGCTTACCCTGTGGTGGTGTGGGAGGCCCTCTCCTGTAGCCAGCCTTCCCTTGTGCCCTCCTCCCCGCTAACACTGTGACTGGCCACAGTGGTAAGCCNAGTGGTAAGCCGTCCTCCTCTGTGGCTCTGCAGGTGTTCCTGGTGCTGGACTCAGACCTGCTGCCCGGGGAACGTGATGACTTTGTCCTGGGGGTGAGTTCAGGGGCGCCTGCTGGTATGTGGAGCTGTTAGCTCTGCCAGGGGCTGAGCAGTGAGGAGGAGGAACAGGGTGGAGACAGAGTGGCTGAGTCCAGAGCAGAGATCGCTCGTGGGGGTGGAGGCTCTGGTTAGATGGGCAGAGTATCTGGGTGGGGTCTCCCATGGGCCCCTGCTTAGAGGGGTGGGAGACTGAGGGTCCTGGGTCTTGTAGAGAGAAGAGACCAGCTGGGCTTCAGTGCCTACTGGATCCTGTGGGCTGTGTGGCTTTAGGCTTTGGGCCTTACCTCCAAGAATTAACTGTGATCTCTTCTGATGTTAAAAGGGTCTGTCAAATCCCTTGGGAATTGAAGGTTCCACTTGGAACTTTAAGCAGAAGCCTATTGTTTATGTTAGATTCTGTTTGTGGCTTTGTGGAGGCTGTCTCACAGTTCAGAATGCACAGAACTGTATACACCTGGGGAGTGAGCCTCCCCTTGGTCTGTCCTGTGTGTGTGTGTGGGTTCTATATGACTCCCTTTAGAGGAAGAGTTGCTTGTGTTTTCTTCCTGATAGAGGCCATCTTCCTTGATGAGCTCTCACCCCAAGCTCTCTGTCCTGTTGGGGAGAAACTTCTGCAAGCTCAGGTTCCCCAGGCAAGAGCTGGCCTAGAATGTTCTCTTTCATTGCCCGTTGGTTGGGGAGGCGCGGGTCTGGTGCAGATCTACATTTCTGGGTGTCTGTAGACCTCAGAAACAGGACAAAACAAGAAGCAGAAATGCCAGTGATGCCTTAAGCATGGGGGACGGGGTCCCGGAAGGGCAGCAGCGAAGGTGGGGGGAATGCTGTGGCCACAGGCCTTGGTGTCCTAGGACCAGCTCCAGGATGCAGCAGGTAAGGCTGGTGCTGGGTTCTTCTGCCTCTTTAGATTTTTGACTACGTCTTCATCTTGTACTACGTGCTGGAGCTGCTGTTCAAGGTGTTTGCGCTGGGCCTGAGGGGCTACTTGTCCTACTGTAGCAACGTGTTTGATGGCCTCCTCACCATTGTCCTCCTGGTAAAGTCCATGCAAGCTGGGGTACCTCTCCTGGCAGCTGTGTGAGCCTGGCTGGCAGCTTTGTCGGGGCCCTTTGGGTTTATAGTGTAGTATAGATATATCAGGTAGTATTATGGACTACCCAGAAGGAAGCTGGGCTCCTGGCTTGAGGGATCTAGGGTGAAGTGCGTGATTGGTTGCAGGAACTTTGATCCCATTGTGTGTGAATGCTATAGGGGCTGGACTACCACTTCTCATCCTGAGGTGAGGTCCAGTAGGACCCAGTGCTATCAGCAGCTAATGCAGCCCCTGGCACAGACCTCCAGTGCCACTGGTTCACAGTGCAGTCTGTAAAGTGAGTGTCAGGGGTCTCAGCTACCCAGGATGCCCTTGAGAATCCATGAACTTTCTTTTCCCCACTTTCTGGGTGTGAGGGGCTCACACTTGGTGTGGATATTACAGCAGTGACCTCAAGTGACATTTCGAGAACCAGTGGCCCCTGAGGACATGCATAGAGAGAGTTACTTGAGCCAGGAATTTTGGTCCATCTATGACTAAGTGGCTTCTGAAGTCCTGACTCCTGAAGCCAGAGTGTTCTGGCTGGCAGAAGTCTGACATCTGGATGTATGGGACCAGGCCTGAGCTCTGAGTTCCACTGCATGCTCAGGAGATGCACTAAAGTCTTGGGATTCTGTTGCACGCTGCCTGGGATGGCACTGCTGGAGGTGCCACCCGGGTTGGCACTGCTGGACGATGCCCCCTTCTCTCTGTGGTTTAGGTTTTGGAGATTTCTACTCTGGCTGTATACCGATTGCCGCACTCAGGATGGTATGTGATTGCAGAGAACCTGGGGATACCACCTGAGCAGTGACTGTCTCACTGCATCCAGGTGACAGATTCCAGTACCACACAGAGCCCCTGGACACTGGCATGTGTCATTCTACCATAGGGGCTGTTGGACTGTGGGCTGAGTCTGCCCTGCATGGGGGACATGCAGAGATGGATACTGCTCCTCGTTCAGGCAGTCCCCTTTGCAGTGGCTTGCTGGGCAGTGGCGTTCCCTTGTAAGGTATTCTAACAAGTGGCCATGTCCCTTCTCCCCTGCCATCCAGCATGGAAAATGTGGCCCAACTCAGGTCTGGGGAGTCTGGGGTCAAAGACGGATTGGGCTGGGTCCCTTGGCTGTAGTGTGGGAAGATCCCCTTGCTAGTACCTGCCCAGCATGTGGCCTTGGCTCATCCCTGTGCTCTGAGTGTCTGTTTATTTTTTTGTAAAAGGGTGTCCCTGACTTCCTGAGGTGTAAGGGCATTGTTTGAGCCCACTGAGACCCATTCTTACTGTACTGACAGACTTCTGGGTAGGGTCTGAGGACTTTTGGCAGAGCCAATGGGTGCTAGGCTTATACTGGTGCCTTGGTGGGTGAGGCTGCCCTGTGCTGAGGATGGCACATTAGATTGCTATGAGAGGCTCCTCTGAGTCAAGCCTTGGCTAGCACAGGCCTGGAGCCACTTCTGTCTACTTTGGAACCCTGCCCTGCCTTGACTTAGACAGTGATACATTTGGGAGAGACTTCTTAGGGCTGAGGGTCCAGCATTGACCTGAAGAGTTGCCTCTGGGGTGTCTGCTGGGATAGCTTGGAGATGGGCAGGGACAGTCCACCCACATTGCCAGGCAGGAGCCATGAGAGAGCAGTGATCCTGTTTCTGATGTGAGCCAAGCCCTCCTCAAGCTTTGTCCCATTGCCTTGGGAGTTGTGAGGGTGACACTTGGGGTGAGAATGGCTTCAGAGAAGCCATGGGACATCTGAGTCCAGTGGCAACCACAGAGTTGGGTCAGACTAGATCATAGGATAGGAGGTTGGGCCAGAAGTCATAGGCCCAGATGGGACAGGGTCAGTGATGGGACAGAGCCAAAGGTCAGATAATAGGTTGAGGTTGGGACAAGCTTCCTATCAGTTCTTTCAGAACTGAGCTCGGCAGATCTGGGACCTGGGCATTGAATACCATCTCTGCCTTCATGCTATGGGGTTGCTCTGGGAGGTGTGACCATGACTGTTGACTGTGCTAGGAGGTGTGACCATGGCTGTGACTGTGCTGGGAGGTGTGACCGTGGCTGTGACTGTGCTGGGAGGTGTGACCGTGGCTGTGACT